>FR989936.1:3294131-3551514 GCA_905404155.3 Plebejus argus
TAATCACCTGCAGTTGCATTGTTGGCATGGTGGTTGCTCAGCCTGGTCTCCATCAAGCACAACAGGATTACAGCGCTTGTTTAGCTTCACATCAGCTTGGTTCTGCATGCAGCCAATGCATAGCTCCAACTCCTAAACATAAAAATATATTTTGTATACATAGGCAGATTTTCTTTACGATCTGTCACTTATCGTCTGTAGATAGACCCTTTCTAAGGTGGACATGCTAAGCAACAACTCAGTGATATAATATTTTCTCCTTATTTTTTTTTTCTTTCTGTCTCAAAAATTATTTGATTATTTTGGCACATAATATATTGACCAAAGGGAAAAGAATGCATGGTTATCTTGGAAACAGTTATTAAGTAATAAGTATACATACTATGTACATATTTAAAATAAATGTAAAAATATCATAATAACATAATATTATACATATTTTTTTACCTGATCAGTATAATAAACAGGATTCTGTTCGACATGCTGTTTGAAGACCTTAATGAACCTCTCTATTAACGTGGGCAGCAGTGATATATGATCAGGAACTCGCACTGCACGCTGCAGGTGCGGCTGTAGATCTCTCAGAGCTGTAGTAGTTATACGGAATGTGAACTTCTTCACATCCTCCCTGGATGGTATCACTTCAATGTTTACATACTGCACCTCGTCCTCACCGGATGTAGAGAAGTCATGGCTATCCGTCTGTTTGATAAAAAAATATCATTAGCTTATAACAATTTATTTTGATTTAGAATTATTTATAGAAAAATGTTACAAAATTCTTTTGATGAAGTAAAAGTCAACTAGATGAGTAACAATCAATTTTTTTTTTTTATTATAATATTTTAATGAAAGTTAAGATATTATAGAAGCTTTCACCCGTTGATTGTGGAAAAACGAGACACAATAACTTAACTATTGTTATTGCGGTTAAATGAGACTGCTTCGGGCATGATGAATTAAATAAATTTTGAAATAATATATCTACCACATTAATAATTTTCAGTCTGAATACTTACAGCAGTGGCCACAAGCGCAGCATCTTCCTGTTTAACAGCATTCACGCTGTACTGAGTCACCTTTATCAGCCATGTTGGTGTTGCCACAAACTTGCTTGTTGCACTCAGAGGTATTGATATCTTGTCTACACTGAAATATTATTTAATTAAATTTAACTTTAATTGTGGGTCAATTCTGCTAAATCTCAGTTCCCACTGATTTAATGGGAAAACTAGTAACTGCTACACAAATAAGTACAGTTTACAGTATTATATTATGAATCAAAGTTTGGTTTCAAAACACACCATGGGATCAATAAATAGAACAAACAGGTCTACCAATCTATGAAGATGTTATTTGCTGTTCTTCATATGCAAGTGGGCCTAAACAGTATACCAGCTTACCTCCGGAACTCTCTGTTGAAGTCAACAGCGATGATCCTCCAGTCACTACCCTCCGGTACATAAGGGATGAGAGATCTGACCACTGGGTGCTTTTTCTTATTGTTCTCATACCAGGAGCACAGATGATATAAGAACATGACAGGGATGAGTGCAGCGCACCCGGCCGCATACTGCAACCACAGCCCTCGCTCGCCGCCGCACCATAGCGTGAAAAAGTACCCCAGAGGAAGTAGCGAGTGCAAACAACACGTTATAGTTATCCGCTTCAAATGGTAACCGATAAAGTTCACGTTCTCAGACGCTAGGTACCCATCAAAGATTTGGGGTATCGTAAATCCGGCTGACACAAATTCACTAGGCGGATAAACTACGCAAATGCAAAATAATATGTAAAATAATGTGATGAAGATATCCATTGTATAAGGCGAGCTATGAAGGCGAGATAAACACGATTACCAATTATCATTCATAACTTCATAAGTAATGTGCGCTGTGTAAAACATGTAGATATTGTATGTAAATGTAACTAATTATATAGTAATTGAGTAGGTAGCTGTTGTAGACGTAATTTAATTAACAATTTTCAAAAGCGCCGATCAGTCAGCCGATGAACTGCACATGAACCACTGACACAGATTAGAACCAGTAACCAGTTAACCACTGACACCAACGAATACGACTGACACAGACAGATATTAGTTTAATGCCGCGTGATGCCGCGGCCGCATTATGCGTGGTCGTATGCGTACACAGATTAATATATGTAGCAAGCTACAGATAGGACAGCTTGTTTTGCGTAGTTCCGTCTAAGTAGTTTTGGCGCTGCAATCGCCGTTGTACAAAGGTGTCAAAATGAGAAGCACAGATAAAAAATAAGTAGTGCTAGATTTTGGCATAGATTATAAATTAAAAAAAAAGTGAGGCCATGAAATCGATATTTAAGGAATATGTTCAGCACCGATAGATTTTGAGATTTTATATTTCAAGTCGAGAATTACAAAAATTAATGAAACAACACAATAATAATAGGTAGGTATATCATTTATTTAACTTTGATTTTCTTAACCTAATTTTTTTTATTTTTGTAGGGCTTTTAATTGCATTGCACCTATTACATATTTTTCATCAATTTTACCTACAAATAATAAAAACAAAGGAAACTTAACTTCCATACTAAAATAATATGGCAATAGCTACGAAACACTACATTCAAATTGACAAAATAAATAAAGCCGTTGACAATGATTGTTACTTCTATAATTATTAATTACACAAAATTCTTGCATGTAAGTATGCATGTATTCGGGTCACATTTTGTAGAATCGGAACTATTTTTTGACAGTTACTCTTCCTTAGTATTTATTATGCGTAGAATTTTACCCTCTAATATATTATTTATAATTTTGCAGGAATTATTGTGACATTGGAGTCTTCTTCTTCTTCTTCTTTTATTATGGCGGCCTCAGTGAGTTGACATTGGAGTCTCAATATTAATTATTCATCAAACCCCATACCCCCAAAATTTTAAGGGGATCCTGATTTATGTAGCAGTGAAAGTAATCTACCCCATATTCTTTAAACAATGATTCGGATAAATCCAAGAAACTCAAATGTCACTGGGTGCCCCCGATTGTATAGCATGTTTGGTTTTCGCATCTATAAATTGGATGTTTCGTAAGACTTGTATTGAGATGAGCCAGGATTCTCGGTGAACTGAGTTGGGTTTCACGGCACACCTCAACTTGCATTTTGTCCCTCCTGACGTTCATGCTGTCAAACAGGTCTTCAAATAATTCTACTTGTATTTTTCATGATGTCATGGTTTGATGAGCTATCAAGGTTTTCATCTGAAATAAAATAAAAAACAACTTCAAGTAAAATGTCTTCCTACATGTAAATATTTTGTAAATAATTACGAATTCAAACAATTCCTATGTTCTTTCCCGGAACTCCAAGTATCTCCATTCTCCATACCAAATATCAGCAAAATCGGTTCAGTGGTTTGACCATGAAGAGGTAACAGACCCTTCGCATAGCTGACCCGATAAAATAGAAATAATTATTTATATTGTAGAACATACAATGTAAATTATTTCAAAGGTAACAACATTGCAACAAGAGAATTTTATATATAAGAAGATATAGTAATTTATAGTATGAAGGTATGGATACACAAGCCACACATTAGACAACTTTGATGTGGCTTTTCAATAGATACACACACAATAAGTACTGAATACTGTCTATTTTAATTAAAGTGAGAAGGAAACTTACCTTCATTATTAAGTTGCACACCGATTTCTCCGATGCGGTAAACAGGCAAGGATACGAATACCGGATCCAAGAACCGGCTTCATCAAATTGTGTTACATGGTCAAAATGTTGGCACAAACACGGTAGTTCAACAACTGGCTCTTCTTTAGTCCAAGCAAAGCCAGATTAGTCGGGACTAAAAACTACATCCGTAAATTGCGAAGACTGTCTTGCAAAATAGTTTTTCATTGTGATTCGTTTAACCACAACCACCAAAACAACACTTTAGCTGTTATAATGCCATAGTACGCGACACACGTGATTACACGTTGAATATTGCACTAAGGACAAAGGCGGATGGCTTCACAAATATCTCAACTCAACCCAGGAGCAGAACACAAGATTAATCGGCACTCAATTCGAAATAACCAATGTAAACAAACAAACAATGGCTGTGCCTTCAATGACATTGACAAAAACAACCAACGATTAAAGTACGATCTACATTCTACAAGGAGAAAACGACATTGACGGATTATGCCCACAGATAAAACACTTCCGTACCGACACTAGCGCCAAAACTACTTAATGGGAACTAAAGCTGTCACCCCCCTGTATGCGTATTGCGTGGTGCTTCGCGCTAAAAGGACGATCCACAGATTAAAGTATATAGAGTGGACGATCTGCGTACGTATCGTCTGGTATCGTCCCCTAGCACGACGTTTCGGACGATAGACGCCATTAGACGCAGATGCGTCATGACTCATGCGGCCGGGCCGTACGGATAATGGAGTATGGACTATGGAGAGTATGGACCTGACCGGCTGACAGTCCTCTGGCAGAATAGTTAAAGCTCGTTTGCCTATCAATGACCGAAGTAAAAAAAAATAACTTATCAATGTCAATTGTCAAAAGTCAAAACGTCTTTTCTTTTGACGTTTTATGTGGAGTTTTTGGACACGTACCTATTTCGTGCGATATCATAATATTGTAAAATTAAATATTGCTAACCATTTTTAAAATAATTTTACCATAAATTCAATTATTCAAACATAAGTATTGTTATTGGCCTACCAGTTAAGGTAACTATGAAAATATATGAATTTATCATTTAAAAGTTACCGGATGTCAAACATCGCCGACCATAGGTTGTAAGCAGTTTAATTTTTATATTCTACTTATTCAAGGCATTAAATTTACTGGTACATACATTATTATTTAGATAAATAGCAAGCTTTTGCTATTTATCTAACTATTATGTCCTGCAACATTTAAACACATTATATCAATATCAGTTCAATACCTTCATGCAATAAGTAATACTTAATTATATACTTTGTGTCTTTCTAGAGAGAATATAAAGCTAGTATTAAAGTCCTTGCAGTAAAACTCTCTTACATATTAAAGTATTGCAGGAAACCACTAAAAGATGCAAAGCCTAAACTACTACTGTATCAAATTTTATTATTTGTTGAGTAGTTCTTGTATGAAAGAGCCACCTACAGGCTACATCCATATATCCTCATAAGGACTTTATCATTATTATAATTATTGTAAGGATAGGATATGTGTACCACAGTATAGCAATATCCCTACAGTAGTGAAACGAATGTACTTGCGCAGAGCAACGGAGGGGTATCCGCGGGGAAGCGGGCGGCGCGGGCCCGCGCCGTCAAACTCGCGGAGTTTGTACGAATTCGCGCGCAGGTGTGACGTTGGCGCGTTGTCTACGAATTTTGTGTTGTAAAACGATAACTTATCTTATAAACAATGGGATATAATAAGTGTTCAGTGTACAGAATATGTAAATCTGATTCAAAAAACAAAAAGGATTTAAATTGTCATAAAATATAATATCGACTCACAGTTCACACTAATATTGTGTTGGCCTTGGTGGAATTTATTTGCAATT
This sequence comes from Plebejus argus, assembly GCA_905404155.3. Classification (NCBI taxonomy): domain Eukaryota; kingdom Metazoa; phylum Arthropoda; class Insecta; order Lepidoptera; family Lycaenidae; genus Plebejus; species Plebejus argus. The sequence continues at coordinate 3,299,700 of FR989936.1, forward strand.
TGCATCTCTGTTTTATTGTTTACGTTGTAAGAAGTGTAACAAGGAGAGAAACAATATAGAATAAAAATAAAAAAACTGTCAAATACCCTGTTACATACTAATTAGTACCTACCTAGCTAGGTACACAGGGCCACACATCAAGTGTAACATTATGACATTTGGACCGCCCTTACCGCGCACGTAATAAGAGCGAGTTTTGAAGTGCTTCTGTTACACCTGACGTGTGGCCTACCGTACCTACCAATTGTTATAATATGATTAATTATTATTGTTGGATATTTTATATATCCGAATGCGTCTTCATTATTTTAATCCTTCGATCGTGGATTCTTGGAAATCTATTGTTATTCTATTGTATCTTGCTCACCGGTGAGCTTAAGGGGCTTGATAGGTTAATAAAATTTTTAAATCCATACTAATTAGTAATTACTAATATTATAAATGCGAAAGTGTGTCTGTCTGTCTGTCTGTCTGTTACCTCTTCACGCCCAAACCGCTGGACCGATTTTGCTGAAATTTGGCATGGAGATACTTTGAGTCCCGGGAAAGGACAAAGGATACTTTTTGTCCTGGAAAAATGTACGGTTCCCGTGCGATTAACGAGTTTTGGCACAACGGAGTTGCGCGCATCATCTAGTAAAGAACTCAAATCATCTAAAAATAAAGTTTCACGTAAATATCTGGCAGTACGACATAATATGTAAATATAACACGCTGATTAATTACAAGCACAATATTTTATTTTTATTTTATTTCCCGTTTCGTGGCAAGTGGCAACCCTGGCATATCTGCTTGGTACTTACACCGGTGGCGGCATCGTGCGACATCAAAGGCGTTTCGTTACTGTAGGGATATTATATTGCTATACTGTGATGTGTACTCAAAAAATCTTCAGTGAAAGGGGGGCTCGGGGGGCCCATCCCCCCGCCACAACAAAAACAATCCAGAAAGTCTAAAAGTAGGTTAGGTTTGAACTTAGATCACTACACAGAGGGCGTCGAGCGAGCGCAGTGATCGTACTGCGGCAGCAGCCGGTGACCGTCATAAAATAAAAGGAATGCCAAAACAAAAACAAACACAATCCAGAAAGTCCAAAAGTAGGTTAGGTTAGAACTGTGAACTGTGCTGTTACAAAAGGCGACCAAAAGACTTAGATGTAGCCTCAGAATTCCGAAAATTTCAAAGGTGACTAGCTCCAAAACGGGGGATTTCTCAATGTGGATTTGGTATGGGGGGTGTTTACCCCTCCTCCCCCCTCACTCCTGTTCCCCATCAATCTTTGGGTAGGTTTCCGAACCTTTACCAAATTTAATTAACTAAGTAAACAACACAATTAATTTCAGAAAAATGGCAGGAGTGGAGCAACCATGTTACACCCTCATAAATTTTCCCACGGATTCGGAACCATACAATGAAATGCAACTGAAACATGACCTAGGTATGATATAAATTTTGATTGAAATAATTTACTACAAAATGTAGTTCTTTACTTCAGTTAATCCATTGAAAACGAGACAATTGATATTCTATTGTGTCTCGGATGCCAGTGACCATATGGGGCTTGATGAATTAAAGTGTTTATTTTACATGTATTTATTACTTTTGCAGAAACATACTGCCACATGATTTTTTTGAATTATTCAGCTTATAATCTTCTTTAACCAACAATAATTCTTTCAGAAAAGGGTGATACAAAGAAAAAAATTGAAGCCCTCAAGAAGACTATAGGCATAATACTCTCTGGCGAGAAGATTCCGGGACTTCTGATGATCATCATCAGATTTGTGCTTCCACTGCAAGACCACACTATTAAGAAACTGTTGCTGATATTCTGGGAGATTGTTCCCAAGACCACACCAGACGGCAAACTCATGCAAGAGATGATCCTTGTCTGTGACGCTTATAGGAAGGTATGTGAAAAAAACCCTAAAAAATTCTCCTTTAGTTAGACTATGTGAATAAAACCAATTTCCTAAAAGTTCTTACAGGGTTATTTTTTATTTCTATGAAAAACAATGGTTTTTGACACGGGATATATAACACTAAAGGAAAGCTGTCGCCAAACTCACACGGTAACATTTTACGCACACAAAAGAAAACCAATCACAAAGAGATTTCTTTTTTAAACACAGTGTGGTAAAAACAACCCTAACCCTTTTGAAATAAAGAAGAATTTAAATTTAGCAATACCGGCTCTCACTACCGAGTTCAGTTATTCAACGCTAGATGGCGCTTGTCAGCTAAGTATGATAAGACTTGAAGTTGTACGCAATTTTACACGTCAACTAACGTGAGGTTTAAATTCGTACTCGCGCACTTCCTTTTGCCTGCGAGTTAAGTTACGTCCAGCTGGACCTAACTATGGCACGTGGGCCACGCCCACATGCCCTTTCCTCTACTGTTATATATTCCGTGGTTTTTGAAAACCATTGATGTCACATTCTAAATGTAAAGTTTAAGATTATTTGGCATTTTATTATAACTATAATATTATTGTTTATGTTTGTTATTGTTTATTATGTTTTATGACATACTAGATGACGCCCGCAACTCTCTTGCGCTAAAATTTGTTCTTCACGCGGGAACCGGGCGAACATTTTTTTCCGGGATAAAAAGTATCCTATGTTCTTTCCAGAACTCAAAGTATCTCCATTCCAAATTTCAGCAAAATAGTTTAGCGATTTGGGTGTGAAGAGGTAACAGACAGACAGACTGACAGATAGACACATTTTCGCATTTATAATATTAGTATGGAAGTGGATATAGTACTTTTTAATCTTGAGAATTATCTTGCTATGAAATTGGGCTTGCCAAACATTTTTTTCTCTTTTTTGTGCGAGGTGGCAATATCTGCAGTATGGTTGTGTAGCAATAAAGTTGGCAGTGTGATTTTCAGTAATTCCAAGGATCTAATTTGTTAACTACATATTTTTAGGACCTGCAACACCCTAATGAGTACATCCGAGGCTCAACACTCAGATTCCTGTGTAAGCTGAAAGAGCCAGAGCTACTGGAACCTCTGATGCCAGCAATCCGAACCTGCCTCGAGCATCGTCACTCTTATGTCAGGAGGAATGCAGTGCTTGCTATTTTCACTATATACCGGTAAGAATATTATCAAAAATCAAAATCAAAATATTTATTTCTAAATAGGTTAAGGGCCCGTTCTTCGTAAATTAGCAGGTCGATTTCTGTCAGTGCGAATATCGACCTAAAGGTCATTACAATAAAATTCATATCAGCGCGCCTTGTACGGTGGCGGTTACGACGCTCGCCGCGTCCATGATAGGGCGAAATAGGAGAAAAACCCGTTTTACTTAGATACAAATATTATAACTAAACATCTATCCAATGATTTCCCTGTTAAATTTTAATAGCTATCGAACTGTCCAAATTATTTTTTTATTGAGTCTCTGTAAGTCCTATAAAACTCAAAATGCTTTTAAAATCGATGTTGTTTCGGAATTTTTTTTATCGAGCCAAATTATCTGTATTGTGTTTCTATCCAATGAAAGCACTAGTTAAAAGATGCATCCATACATGTATATATTTTTCAGTTTTTTTGAATGACGCTTTCTATAAAAAAAACTCATTCTAGAAACGTGAATTTGGAATAACCGGCCCTTAATAACGTTAACACTTTTAGAACGTCTACATGAGGCCTTCTACCATAATATATCAATAATACATGTGATAATTATTAATTTACATATTTTATAACATCAAGCTCTATTGTTATCCCTGTTTTGAATAGTCACGGAATAGACCTCCCGTCTATGTCAAAGGGCAACCTGACTCAGTGTGTTTTTATTGTTTTGCTATAAAAATTGTAAGGTTACAGTCAGGAAATAAAGGCTTTTATTTATTTAAATATGATTTACTATTTTAAGGGCCTGTTTCACCACTTCCTGATAAGTACCGGATAGGCTATCCGTAATCCACCACTTAACTTGACAGATAAAGTATGGAGAATCTGTCAAAAAAGTTGTGGATAGCCTATCCGGCACGTTATCAGGAAGTGGTGAAACAGGCTCTAAGTATTATTATCACTATTTCTATAAAAAAAGTTATCGCAATTTACATTACAATAAAAAAAGATATACTTACCCTAATATAAAAGTTAAACAAATTTTTTATGTGCTTTTTTATGCAGCAACTTTGAATTCCTCATCCCCGATGCTCCGGAGCTAATTGGTACGTTCCTTGAGAGTGAGCAGGACATGTCATGCAAGCGTAACGCCTTTCTCATGTTACTTCATGCCGACCAGGAGCGAGCACTCTCATATTTATCGTCGAGGTTGGATAATGTTCATACATTTGGAGATATACTGCAGCTGGTTATTGTGGAGTTGATATACAAGGTGAGTTGGGTAAATGACTTCGAATCCTAACCTATAAATAACTACAATAACAAGCGAGGAATGGAAGATGAGCGGAATAAAGAGATAGATGAAACAATGAAATTAGTGGATAGCTGTAGAGTGTAGAATAGTATCAGTTATCACAATGTGGAGTTGAATGTATTAAGGATGCTATAACCGCAAAATTAGCAGGTTGGATGTCTGTCAGTACGAATATCAACGTTAAGTACATTAAAATAAGATTCATATCAGCGGGCCTTGTACAGTGGCGGTTACGACGCTCGCCGCGTTCTTGATATGGCGAAAATGTATGAAAAAATTTGAGATTTTTTCTTATTTTTCTTATAACTAGAAAAGTTATTTATTTTCATATAAAATTTTTAGCTATTCGTATAGGGGACTAAATAGGCATTAATTTTTTTGTATATTTATTTTCCTTATAGCTAAATACCCTTCAGGGTGATGGTACCTAATCAGACCCCATTTTTTTCATATTTTGCGATTATTGTGATGGTTAGAACGTATTTTATGTGAAAATTTTGTATGCGGCTATAAAATTTTTATGGTATAGACGTGGAGATGAATATATTATCTTTCATTTGAAACCAAAATATCCTCGCAGTGTGACTCCTAATTCTTTAAAATGGTACCGGAAAATCGCTGAGCCTATGGTTATGAGTTATGACCATATTATATTTTAACTTGTTGCAACTCTTTCAGGTGTGTCACGCAAATCCTTCAGAGCGGTCCCGTTTCATTCGTACAGTATATGGTTTGCTGAACTCCCCGAGCGCGGCCGTGAGATATGAAGCCGCCGGGACACTGGTCACGCTGTCTAATGCACCTGCTGCTATCAAGGTAAACATAATGCCTTGAAAATGCCTATATTAGTGTCATCAGAAGTTTACTAGCATTCCTCCTCCTTATTATTAGATTAAAGTGTGAAGTGTCGAACAGATGAGAAATTCAAACATCATACTCGTCATTTGCCATATACAGCTTTGAACAATTCATATTATAACATTTTCTGCTATCCTGGCTACCTGCTCCAATCTAACTAACACTTTTAGCAGCAATACTGTCAATTCAATGTGTATTTTCTTGTGTTATAAATAATGGTTATGCACTTATGACTTATACAATAGTGCATCACATGACATGTGAATTGACGAACCGGTTCTTATCCTTCTTGGTCCAAACTAATTCTTCTTTCCTTTAGGCTGCGGCGTCGTGCTACATCGACCTAACGGTGAAGGAGAGCGACAACAACGTGAAGCTCATCGTAGTGGGGCGACTGCGCGCGCTGCGGGCGGCGGCCGGCGACGCGGCGGCGCGCGCGCTTCCCGACCTCGCCATGGACGTACTGCGAGTGCTGCAGGCCTCCGACCTCGACGTGCGTCGCCATGCGCTGCAGCTCGGTCAGTATAGCAGCTATGACGTCACTACTGCGTGTAGCTCATAGTAGTAGCGACGGCCGGTGACGCGATAACAACGAGAAAAGATTAAAAAAACGTTTAGCCCGGCTGCACATTATCCGAAATTCCTGATCAGAAAAATTCAGACCCCCTCCGGAACGCACTCTGTTCATACATTTTGTTGTAGACCCCGCATACTATCAGAATTCTGGCGTGTCAAAATAATTATATGAGCGGGGCAGGGCGTCCGAATTTTTCTGATCAGAAATTTGGATAATGTACGGCCGGGCTAAATCTGCAGAGATCGAGCAAAACATAGATAATAATCGATAGATAAAAATGTATGTACATGCACACTAATTTCTCATTCTTATACAGTGCAAGAAATGTTACCTAAAATATTATAGGAAAGAAATTGTAAATTGTATCAAGAATGATTTATTTACCGTTACTTAATTATTATGTTTTAGCGCTTGAGTTGGTGAGCTCCCGTCACGCGGAAGAGCTAGTGGGCGTGTTGCGCAAGGAGGCGGCGCGCTCGGCGACGGCGGAGGCGGACGGCGCGGCGGCGTACAGGCAGCTCCTGGTGCGGGCGATGCACCGCGCCGCGCTTAACTTCCCAGAGGTAAATAACTGTAGAGGCTTGCAGTCAACTTTTTAGCATACTGTATTATTGTTAGCTGTAATATAATATAAGCCACCCAAATGAAATAAAATCCATACTTTAAATATTATGAATGCGAAAGCCGAAAGTGTGTCTGTTTGTAACCTCGAACCGATTAAACGTGAATTTTCAATGAAAACTGTACGGATCCCGCGTAAAAAACTATAATTTTTGGCGCAACGGATCTACTTTCTACTAATAAAAATTTGAACAAGCAGCCAGATATAGCGGGTGGCGAGTCTGTTAAAGTAATGTTTATCTTCTTGTATATTAAATTATATTAAAGTATATGATTTAAAAATGCATCGCACCGTTTCGTCACGTAAACTGTTAAACCCTAATGTTCTCAGGTGGCGGGCAGCGTCGCCCCGGCCCTGCTGGATATGATAGCCGACGGTGCGGAGCCGGCCGCGCTCGACATAGTGCTGTTCCTGCGAAGCGCCCTACTTACCTTCCCCGATCTGAGACAGAAGATATACCAGGTACGAGACCGATTAAAGCGTAGTTAGTAATGACGTCAAATAAAAAAAAAACGTTATTTTTAACGATAAAAGTGTAGTAGTCGAACAGGTGAAAATTTTAGCTCAATTTGAAATCATTGAATATTTTTACTCTATCACACTCCATCGTTCCTCGTTCAATCAATTTGGTGATAAAATTTTTTTTTTATGGAATTCTTACGTGTTTGTTGACAGAAACTATTGGAGGTGGTGGGCGGTATCCGCGCGGCGAAGGTGGCGCGCGCAGCGGTGTGGCTGCTGGCGGAGTTCGCCGAGAGCGACGCGGACGTCAGCGCGGCGCTCGACGTGCTGGACGCCGCCGCGCCCGCGCCCGCCGCTGCGCCGCAGGTACGTACTGTATATTGAAGGCGCACAAATTGTTGATATATTTTATTTATTTAATATTGGAAAACTAACAGTTTACAATTTTACTTAAATACACACAGGCTACTTTATTGCGGGATAATGTACGGTTCGCGTGAAATTCCTTATTTTCGCGGGTGGAGCGGCGCACACCGACGCATTTTATCGTCTAGTTTAACATAGCTTGTTATGAACCATTTCGGCTCAATCGTTATGGCAAATCTATTAATAGGCGCCAACGACGTTACCCTCATTGGAGATATTAACCAACTTCCATTTATTGAGCGTGAAAACCTCTTCAAACTCAATTACGCTCGTCCAAATCTGGTAACTAGCATTACCCAGGAGTTGTCTTGCACACACAGGAGCCCTATGGATGTGGCTTACGCCCTAAGCATGGTCTACAGTAACATATATTCATCAAAGGAAGAAGTGCGGTCCCTAAAGCTAAAGAAATATACAGGAGCAAGAATACCTAAAACCGATCCAAATACCCTGTATCTCGTACACACGCAGGAGGAGAAAGTAGCCCTAACGAACATAGGCTACGGATCGGGAACGGGATCTCGCGTCCTCACAATACATGAAGCTCAGGGATTAACGAGTCCTTCGGTGATTATTATACAGACCAAATCCCGAAAGCTGGATATCCATGACAGCGTGCCTCACGCAGTGGTAGCTATATCTCGACACACTAACACCTGTGTCTACTACACTGACACCGATGGGGACGCCGTGGTCAGCTTTATAAAAAGATCTTTGGAGGCGTCAACCGATTTTATAATGGAATATAACATCAAAATGGCGATCAAGGACAGAAATGACCAAGTCCTAGGCCGTATAGCGAGGCACAGTCTTCAAAGGTCGGCAAAAATTAAATGTTAAAAAAAAAAAAAAAAAAAAAAAAAAAAAAGGGGAACATGGTTCTGGTGACCCCACTAGTAGTAGCTAGTAGATTCGTCACAGAACGATATCTTCTTAAGATCCTTGAAACTCCACCCAGCTTGAGTGACCGCTCTCCACCAAGCCAATGCCACAACATCTAAAGGCAAAAGGTGCAGCACCATACCCGAAGAAATCCAAAAATGTCGAATCTACTGGCTATACTGGGACCACATACGCCCCTTCAGGGCATCAAATATTATAATATTGTGATAAATATATATATAATATTTATTAAGTTAGGTAATATTCTATATAAATAATAATAGTATTAAGCATAATATAATATACAAAAATATCAATAGTATAATAATGTATAAGTTTAAAAGGTCCAAGGCGTGATGGACTTACAGTAGATTAAGAGGAAATGTAATCTTGGTACGCGACCATATTATAACAATGAGACAAATAAAGGATATGGGCGACTAGCCCATAGACGACCCTAATTATTATAATAAAAAAAAAAAAAAAAAAAAAAAAAAAAACATAGCTTGTTATGTTCGTGTGTTATAGGAGGAGGAGGAATCAGCGCCGAAGGCTGAGCAGCAGCCGGCGCGTCAGCTAGTCACCAGTGACGGCACCTACGCCTCGCAGTCCGCCTTCAACTTGCCTACGTGAGTTTATTTTTTAATAGCGGTCATTAGTGTAGCAAGACTTGGTGATTTTTTTGAATGCCGGTGGCGTAGCACACACACGCATGGTGTAGCACACCCTAGGATGTATCAAGCTCGTAGGAAAGAGCCGCAACGAATTTAGTGTGGCGGCTCTCTTTTAAGTTTTTGTGTTGTTTGTAGGGCTACTACGGAGAAGGCGGGCGGTGGCCTGGCTGCGGCGCTGCGCGAGGGCGAGAGCTTCACTGCGGCATGCGCGTGCTCCGCGCTCGCTAAGCTGGCGCTGCGGGCCGCGCCGCGACTGCGCACGCGCGCCATGCATATAGCCGCGCGCCTGCTCGCACATCACGCAAGTTAGTCGTTTTTCCTTTTTGAGGGTTCCGTACCACAAGGGTAAAAATGGGACCCTATTATTGAGAATTCGATGTCTGTCCAGTGTCGTCTATCTGTCCGTATGGGGACATCTATCTGTCTGTCTGTCTGTCTCCAGACTGTACCTCAATAACACTATAGCTAGACTCCTGAAATTTTAACAGATTGTGTATTTCTGTTACCTATTTTTGCTCTGTAACGGTACGGATTCCTTCGTGCACGAGACTGTCTCGCACTTGGCCGATTATTTGTTACATGAAGAAATGAATGATGCGTCCCTGGTGGATTGGGGACATCAGCTGGGGTCTGTGGGACTCCCACGTAGGGTCTACCCACAAAAACCCCATGGTGCTCCACTCCCCGCTTAAGGCAGAGTTGCGGATATTATACCACAACATGCCGGTGAGTCCTGCTAAATGTAAAAGTTTATCGATCTATCGCTACTTGTCTTACGAGAATATAATCTTGTTTTCAGAAGACGATAGGAACGAAATGGTAACATTTTCTTGTGCGTCATCTTTTAAATATCATAGTTTATAGTACTATATCTAACAAAAAAACATTTGCATCCCATTAACAGGCGCGATGCGAACGCGAACTTATTAATATTGTGTAACATCCAATTTCATCATGTTTTGTCTTACAGTATTTTGAATTTGTTCGTTACAGCGAGTGGGTCGGGCGGTCTGACAGCGGACGACGCGGAGCACGGCGCTGCGTGCTTGCTGGCGAGCGCGCGGCGGCCGGACGTGGCGGCGGCGGCGCTGGCGAGCGGGTCACGTGACGCGCTCGCGGCGCTGCTCGCGCTGCCCGACCGCGCCGCGCCGCCGCTGCTGCCGGACATAGAGGTTAGTTGTTGGCTGCGTTAGTTGCTGTCGGCAACAGTATAAGAGCCAGTACACGGCGTGTTGCATTAGCTTTGCGTCGACGCAGCGCTGCCGTTTAACACATAGCCGGCCATACGGGCGCTGCGTCATCACAGCGTTATCACGAAGCAGCCTTAACGTCAACACCCTCTTCCGCTTCGTCTCGGGGGCTGCTGTCCGTCATGTGTGCGTTGCGATGACACACGTGAACACCTTGGTTATATGTATGTAAAACAACGCAACGGCAGCACAGTCGACGCAACGCGCCATATGGACTGGCTCTTAGTTGCTGTCAGTCGCTGCATTCGTTGCTATCGGCCCGACGTGGCGGTCCCGTTTTACGTTGAACCCATAAAGTTAATATACCTAGTGGAATAGAGCAACAAACTCGAGTTTGTTTCTTTGGTAGCGCACGCCTCTGCACCGTCCGCATAGTATGCCTACTTGCCTAGCCGCGTAATTTACTTAGTATCCATGATTCATTTATTTTTGGAAATTCGGAAAAAAATTAAGAACCTAATTTTATTACATAATTATAATGAGAATCGAGTACAGATACTCTCCATAAGTATCGGTAATGTCTCACCAGTCATGTTGTATACTTTTAGCAGGAGGAGGCGGCGCCTGCGGAGCGCGTGGTCGCGGTGGAGACGGGCATCTCGTTCGCGCAGCTCGCCGCGCCCACCGCCGCGCACCGCGACATGTTCGAGTTGTCACTCAACAATGCCGTGCAGGGTGAGTGATGGCCTATGTGATTTAGTTGGATTATGTTAATGTTAGTTATCAGTCGGGGTTCACGTAACGGTTAATGAACCCCGACTGATAACTAACGACTTGAGTAATTTTGTCTGGTTACATTATAACCAGACCAAATTACGAAAGTCGTGCCTATGAATCAATTTCTCTTATTACACCAAACACGTGTAAGTTTAAAATGCATGCATTCATAATTAAAAACAAAAAATTGGAATAGAAAACTAAAACTATGTAAACCTTTTTGCGTTGTAAATAAATCTGAGCCTAAAATCGATGTTTGGATCACGGCATTCAAATTATTAAATTGTAAATCTAGAATGCTTACACAATGTAGATATGTTTGTTGTATGTTATTGGATGGGTGTTTCTACAATACACATTACGGTGACTTACACTATGCTTACACCTAACGATACGATTCTCAGGTCGTGCCGGCAGCGGCGAGGAGAAGGGCAAGCTATCGAAGGTGACGCAGCTGACGGGCTTCTCGGACCCCGTGTACGCGGAGGCGATAGTCGCCGTCAACCAGTACGACATCGTCCTCGACGTGCTGGTCGTGAACCAGACCGGTGAGTGAGCGAGACGGCGAGCATGCTAGAGGAGAGAGGCGAGCTGGACAGGCAGTTGACGGACCTACGTCTATACTATGAATCAATTTCTTCGATGGTACACTGCCTAGTTTTTACTATTGAATATTGTGTGTGTAGAATTTGAAATTGTCCGTTTTCAGACGATACCCTACAAAACTGTTGCGTGGAATTAGCGACACTAGGTGAATTGCGTCTGGTGGAGCGGCCGGCCGGGGTCGTACTCGCGCCGCGCGACTTTGCCACGATACGAGCCCACGTGAAAGTCGCGTCGACAGAGAACGGGATCATATTTGGCAATATTGGTGAGTCACGATCGAACTCATTCAAATTTAACATTGTGATGTCTGGTAGAAATTGACTGCAGCGTAGACCGCCTTTTGTACTTTTTTCGACAGAAGTTTTACTTTGACACGTGTACTCACGCTCTTCTTAGGGTTCCGTACCCAAAGGGTAAAAATGGGTTCCTATTTCTTAGATTTCGATGTCTATCAGTCTGTCTGTCCGTCTGTCTGTGGGTATGTCTCCAGGCTGTATCTCAAGAACTGAAAAAAAGTACTAAACAAAATACATGAATCAAATATTTAAGTGGGGCTCCCATACAACAAACGTGATTTTTTTGCTATTTATTGCTCGATATCAATAATGGCAACAGGTAGGCACTTGAAATGTACACAAAATACTCAATTGTTATTATTCATAATAAAATTAAAATAATTAATAATAAAATTAAAATAATTAATAATAAAATTAAAATAAACTAAATAACTAAGGGGAGCTCCCATACAAAAAACAGAATTTTTTGCCAACTTTCGCTCTATAACGGTACGGAACCCTTGGTGGGCGAGTTCGACTCGCACTAGACAGATTTTTCCCTCTATTTTGGTACGGAACCCTTCTCGCGTGAGTCCAACTCGCACTTGGCCGATATTTTTAATACCGCATTTTTAAACCTTTACCTTTCTTTTTCAGTGTACGAAGTGTCCGGTGCGGGTCAGGAGCGCGGTGTGGTCGTACTAAACGACATTCACATAGACATCGTCGACTACATCGCCCCAGCCGCCTGCTCAGACGCCGACTTCCGGCGGATGTGGGCGGAGTTCGAGTGGGAGAACAAGGTGTCCGTCAACACCACGCTGACGGACCTGCGCGAGTACCTCCAGCACCTGCTGGCCAGCACCAACATGAAGTGCCTCACGCCGGACAAGGTGAGCCTTATTGCGTAGATAGTAAGGTCGATAATCGCTTGACGCACGCTAATGTGGGCGGAGTTTGATCGAAGATGGCTGTTATCAACACGCACATACCAGTGTGTCATGTTTGTTGTTTGCTGGTTACAACCGGCCGGTTTTCAAGCGCCGAATATTATGAAATCATCATTATCAGATGCTGTGCAGCCACTGATACGTCATACAGAGTTCACATAACATACAATAGAGTCCATGGAACATAAGTTTATAGTTCTCGAGCACTGTCCAGCTAGAGATATATAACAAGCATACGTATAATACGTACGCTTGTTCACATAACATAATATGTTATGTGAACAAGCGTACGTATTATACGTATGCTTCTCTTCTCTATACTCCATTATATTATAATGGAGTCCATGACACAGTAGTTTGTTTTCCAGGCGTTGTCCGGTCAGTGCGGCTTCATGGCGGCGAACCTGTATGCACGCTCGATATTCGGCGAGGACGCGCTCGCCAACCTGTCCGTGGAGCTGCCGCTCGGCCGACCTGGCGCGCCAGTTGTTGGACACGTCCGCATACGAGCTAAGAGCCAGGTACACGAATCGTTTTTGGAACGAAGTTCCTTATGGCGCGTTCGGCGTTGCGAAAGGAGGCTAGATGGAACGACACTTTTTGACCAACACTTATTTTATTACCTGCAAAGTAGGGGCAGAGGGCGTTGATGACGTCAACTGGCGGAATATTTAAAACTTCGTTTCATCGAGGCGTCCGTTGACACCTCTCAAGTTTTTTTAATTTATTGTCTCATAAAAAGTTCCACTTTGCGTACAGATGTTATAATCGTTTGTTCTTGTTTTACATAAGTGGCTGAATAAATGTTTATTATTTTTGTTATAATATTTGGCTTGACATAGATATTACTAAAGTAGACAGTCTTCTATAATATTCGATTGAAATGAAATGAAATCGTGCAACATTTTCTTACATAATGCAAACTTGACGTAATAGTTTTCAGCGATGCAATGTCTGTATGGGCTTTCACTTGATTTTACAATAGATTAGGTACTCACTCTTTTGGAAATGTCTTACATATGGTAATTTATGGTGCACTTGAAAACTTACACAGAAATAAGAACGAGCCTAATACACATTAATAATTCTAATGTTGTTAGTTCTTGTAACATATAAATCTGAACAGTATATAAAAAGTAATCTTTGTGTATGTGATGCTAATAGTATAACTTTGTTACCTACAGGGCATGGCGCTAAGCCTCGGTGACAAGATCAACATGATGCATAAAACGCCGCCACAGAAGCAGCCCACACAGAAGGCGTCCGCCGCATGAGCCCGCTACTGTTCACTACGGTAGAGGGCGGTACGGTTGCGTACGGTACGTAATAGCGTACGTAAGTTGCGTACAATACGTAATGGCGTACGGTACGCAATAATGTACGTACGTAGATTGCGTTGAGCGTACAGTACGCTACCGCACCGCATAGTAGTTAGCTGTAGTGTAGTTTGTATTAGCGCACGAATATATACTTTTAGCTTACAACACATTCCCTATAATGTCAGTATTTGTAACGTAATAAAATTAAAATACAATATATATAAAAAATGAATTGTAATTTTTGATGTGTATGTCTATCAAAGAATAATAGTAAGTATCTAAAGTAAATAAAAAATATATCTATCATTTCTCTTAGACAGCTAAAAGGATATATCGTATGAATTTAGTCCTAAGGTATAGTATAATATTATGATAATTATTATAAAATATTAAATATATTACTTTATTATCAATAAAATGTCTTTAAATCTAAAAATAGAGAATTTATTAAAAAACCTTAATTATTACATTTTTATTATTCTAGTTTTTATAGTTTAATTCATACTACTTCAAACATTCTAGTTTCAAGTAACAAACTATATCCATTTTGTTATTCAGTCAAAATGGCCGCTGATAATGATATTTCTCATATTTGAAACTATTTTCTCAATTATAAGTTAACTAAGTGTAAATTATGTGATGGAAAAATGTATTTGTTTATCTTACATTCTGTCACAAAATGTCATCAATCAAACTATAGAGACAGTTACTTGGTATATTACTTTTTTACGCATATTAATAAATAAAAATTACTTAGTGAAACACCGGTGGTATGAAATAAATTAGTTTATTATGTCAGGTGTTTTCGACATGTCCGTTGTCCCGTAACAAATAGTATAACAGTACAAATAATAAAAATAATTTGCGAGTGGTCATTGCAGCGCCGCCGCGCCGAGCCCGGTCGTGCTAGCTCAGTATCTGGAAACAAAAAAAAAAATATTAAAATCGGTCCACCCGTTACTAATATGCTATGGACACACACTGGCAGACAGATAAATAGACAGACAGATACGTCAAATTTTTAATATCCCACTCTTTCGTCGAGGGTTAAGATATACAATTCTAACCTCCTTATTAATTAAAGAAAGTTAGACTAAATGAGCTATAGTTTTGTCCTTGTCTAACGAGGATCTCTTCCAATGTAATATACTAGGATAGGACATTGTTTATGCATTGTTTAAATACCTTTATCAGTAAGAGCAGTAATATTAAAACAAGATTTTGCTCTCTCGGGTAAAATGAAAGATTTCAAAAACCTAGCATGGCCACCAGTAGAAATGCGAAAGTATAGACAAACTGTGGAGATAAACTTAAGGTGCCGTTCAAAGTGTCAAATAAATCATGGCATATCCTGTAGCCGTACTACAGGATATGCCATGATTTATTTGACATTACATAATAGGGATGATGACAAGGTCAAAAATCACGGTAAAAAATAAGTGTTCCCAAAATTTCAGCTCGATAGCATTTGTATTTTTTTTTGTTATGCGATTTTTTTTTCAATTAATTTTTTAAATATTTGTATACCATTCGATAACTTATGCAATTAAAAGCAACTTTTGTTATGAAACCACTTTCATAAACGCAATATTTAATATACCTTTGCGTTCCGAGTTTTGTTAAGTAAGATTTAAAAATAGAATTGATAGCACTCTCGTGTGCATGCCCGAAGTATTACACATACTTACGTATCGCCAAATATCTATTGGCATTAGACTATATTTACTGCTTTATTGATTGTAAAGATTAATGCAATAGCAACGTGTATTACGTCGTGTAAACAATTACTCCCTTATTATTAATAAAAATATTTACGTCGAGTACAAATATTTAAAGTCCGCTGTATAATGTATTTGTCTGACAAGAAATTTTTTTGATGTGTCATGTGCCAGAAAAAGAAAAGCAGAACTCTACTGCAATTCAACTAAAGGCGCATTAAACTTGCGCGTTTTATGCTCGAGCGGATTTAAAGGAGAATGATTTAAGTGGTCCAAATTTCCACCACTAACGAGACCCATATTGACTTATTGTCCATTAAAATATATAGAGTAACTTTCATTATGAGACAAATTAAAAATAAGCTGTCAGTAAGAAGTTATGACCATATGAAAAATGGAGTTAAAATATTGAAATAGATATTCATCAATTTTAGTGAAACCTAATAGGAAATGCCAAGCGGCATGACATCACATAGATTGAGTAGTTAAAAAGTGCAATGGATCCTATTAACACTATTTTATGGAAGAAAATAGTAGAAAACTTTTTCATTCCGACATAACTTTTTACTTACAGAATATTTTTTGGTTCCAGTCCAGTTATAATGATTCCGTATATAGCAGACCATTACGTAAGTGTTATTGGTTGTGGACATTTGCACCAAACTCAATACATTTTTATTACATCTACAATATTTTTCATACAAAATGGTAAAAAACATGACTTTTCTTTCAGCCATAACTTTTCACTGACAGGGTATTTTTGACTGCGGTCTGGTTATAATGATTCAGTATTTAGTAGACAATTTTACTATATAGGTCTCGTTCGTGGTGGAAATTTGGACCAGACGCCATACATTAAAAAACATTCTCCTTTGACCCGCGTTGAATCCTCGCGAGCAGACAACGCGCAGAAAATGCGCAAACGCGAACATGCCCTTACAAAACGAGCTATTGTAGTTTAAAGGTAATTTTTAGGGTTCCGTACCGGGTAAAAACGTGACCCTATTACTGAGACTGATGTCTACTGTCCGTTTGTCTGCCTTCAAGCCGTATCTCAAGAACCACTCTTTTTTGGTCTTTCAGCGCTGCTACTTTCACAGTGAACTCTCTAAGAGGAACACGTACACACCATAAAGTATTAACACTTAGTTTTGTTACATCTTGTATATACTCACTTATTCCTCCTCCTCTTCCTCTTCCTCCTCCTCTTCCTCTTCCTCCTCCTCCTCCTCCTCCTCGACCTCCTCGACCTCCTCCACGACCTCCTCCTCTTCCTCGGGCTCGGGCTCGAAGGTGGGTTCCTCGTCCTCGTCCTCCTTCTTTACGTCCTCCTCGCCCTCGGGCGATTCCACCTCTCCCTTCTTCTTGCCCGGCCTCTCGCCGAACCATTTAGGCAATCTCGCTATGGTGGAAGATTAGGGTTAATCACTCGTCAGACATAGAGGCCGTACCACGAAACCGTTTTGAAACTCAAACAATCGTACGAAAATGCCGCGTCCTACTCTAACAAACGAGAAATCACGTTGTTAGAGCAGGACGCGGCATTCTCATTCGATTGTTTGAGTCTCAAAACGGTTTCGTAGTAGGCCTAATAGATTACACGGTCAGTCTGGTATCAGTTCCATCATTCTGATCCAGACTTACGGGAGAATGGTCGTGTAACCATTTGATTGACAGACTTATTTTTGACATTGACATTTGATTGATGGAAAGTACATATTTTATTATATGTACTTTCCGGTCATCATTCTGGCGTTAGTCTCAGACTGATGGACTGAACTGATGCCAGACTGACCGTGTAACCGTACTCTATGAGTGCTAAGGCCTACACGCGTTTAAAGTTATCCCATCCGCATATTCGTCACACAAAATTTAGATTTTTGATCCCCTCCCCCTATCTTTAAGCTTCTTTGATACCTCTAACACGTATTGTCCTATTTGGTGACCCCTCCCTCTTAAGCTGTGACGTAATAAGTGGGTGGAACCTAACCCTGAGTTAAGTGTAATGTTATTTCTCTCTCTTATGTGTTATGAAAACAATATTTAAGACAGGGTTAACTTTAAAGCGTATTAGCGCAAGTGAGCCTTAGGCAAACACCAATGAGGGTTTCAAGGCCGTGATATTTAATAGATGTTTGACACTAAAGACCCGTTTTATGCAGAGCTTATTGAAGAGTGTCAAAATTACTTATAATGTCTTAATCAGTTTTCAAAGGCGGCGAGCGGAGACGGCGCTTCGTTCGAGTCAGGTATAGTACCCTCATCGGTAATATTATGAAGTCAGTTGTTAGAAACTTTGTTATAACTTCTTTTACTGGTTGAAGCTATATTTACTATTATCCTACGAACTTCATCTGATACTGGTAATATTTAAATATTTAAACCTAAATATATATTTACAAGCAGGATAGGGAATAAAAAAGGGTTACATATACAAATTGAATAAAATCATAATCAGGTTATGTACAAATCTAAATTATATGCAATAGGATACAATAATGCGTCTTAGAATAAGAGGAAATGCAATGTTCCCATGAAGGCATTTTGCACAAAAGCATCCATTGAAAAATGTGTAATTAATGTATATCTGATAAAAACTCATCTATTAAAATATTCCCAATTAGACAGACCGTAGAAGAAGTCTTATTTACATTAATTTCGTTTCAAGCCTCTATATTTGTTAGTATTTTGTATATTTACAATTTTAACGTTGCTCTTCCAATTTCTTCTAAATCTAGATCGTTTCCAGCTAGTATTAGTCTCAGCGATGCCCTAACTTCTACGTCACCTAGTATTAGTCTCAGCGATGCCCTAACTTCTACGTCACCTAGTATTAGTCTCAGCGATGCCCTAACTTCTACGTCACCTAGTATTAGTCTCAGTGATGCCCTAACTTCTACTTCACCTAGTATTAGTCTCAGCGATGCCCTAACTTCTACTTCACCTAGGATTAGTCTCAGCGATGCCCTAACTTTCACGTCACCTAGTATTAGTCTCAGCGATGCCCTAACTTCTACGTCACCTAGTATTAGTCTCAGCGATGCCCTAACTTCTACTTCACTTAGGATTAGTCTCAGCGATGCCCTAACTTCTACGTCACCTAGTATTAGTCCTAATGTTTCCCTGAGTGGTACTTACCCTTTTGTCTGCCACCGAATTGGTCGGCCCTCTCCTGCCACACCTTCTCAAGGAAGTCCTTGTTGAGTTTTTCGAGGTCCTATGAGAGGTTAACACAAGGGTCAATTCAGGTCAAAAGGGGCACATTAGGTGCGTCCTATAGTACAGTGATCAAATTCATGATTTGTCGTGTGGGACTTAAATTACAAGGTATATGACACGGAGAGAAAACCATGCCATGACATGCCGTGGGGTCAATGGGGGCAAACGGGGATCGCAAGCCCCCTCTTACTTTTTGTGCGGTTCATAAACTCGTCCATCCTCTCTTTCCATAATTTATCCCAATATTCAGCAGCTAAAGTATCGTATCCCTGTATTTAAAACGTTATTAAGCCATGTTATTAATGAAGCATTTTTTCTAATTGGTATGAAGCACCATTTCTTTATGTTTGAATTTTAAAAGTTATTTTAATTCTACTTGCATTGAAACATCAAAGAAGGTTCCATCTTCGGTTAAAGCTTATGCTCGTTAAAGATATCGTACTTCTATTAAATTGTCAAGTTAATTATATTTTTTAAGTTAAAGTATTCACTAAAATACTTACACCCTCGAACAGTTTTTTCTTGTCGTCATATGAGCGTGTGTCGACACGTCGCTCGTATTTTGACGCTACTTGGATTTTGGGCTGTAAATTAAAGAGCACAACGTTGAAAATTGAAAGTTGGACGATAAACTATTTTTCTGTTGGATCCATACTTACAGGGTGCTTTCCTGTGAGGGCTTCAGGGTCTAGACCCTTTTTGAGAGCCTTGTGCCTTAGCTGCTGCTTTTGTCTTTCTTTAAGTTCTTTTAACTGAAATGAAAAAAGTTAGTTTAGTATTTTCTACTGGAGTGGGCTTTTTACTCAACCTATGCGGCTTAATTTTCGAATTCAGCTTTGGGAGTCTTATCAGATTCGTCAGAATTTTATTAAGAATACTCACGTCATAGTCTTGTCTCTTTTGCCTCTCTTCGAGATCGTATTTCTCTGTTTCGAGTTTGACGATGCACTCCCATAGTTCGGTGGCTTTCTGTCTGAGCTTGTCTACGGAGAGACCTTCGATGTTGAGGGGCTTGATGCGGATGGACAGGGAGATCTTCTTCTCCTCCTCCAACTGTTCCTTGGTCTTGTTGCGCTCGATCTGGGCGCTGCTGAGGCCGAACTGTGGAAACAATAGTTTCATTAGTTTTTATAGCATAGATGTCTATATAATTAAAAATAGATTCCCGTTTTTGTTGATCTCGCTATAACGGCTGATCGAATTTAGCCAATTTTAGTATTGAAATACATATTTGTGGAAGGAGAAAAATGATACGAAGTTCACCGGGTCATCTAGTTGAATTATAAAACATGTTTACCATTGAAACCCTAAGTTAATTACTTTCAACAATATAATTATAAGTTTTACATTGAAACGAATACGTACGTTTTCGCTCTTTTTCTGAATAGTGAAGTTAGGTCCGGTTTTGTTAGAGGCATCTTTCATCGCCTGGAGCATAGCCTGGCGTTTCTTTTCAGCCTCCTCGAGCCGCTGTCTCTTCTCTTCGATATCGCGCTGTTTCTTCTCCTCAATCTCGCGGATTCGCCTTTCTTCTTCCTCCTTTTTCTTCTGGGCAAGGCGTTTCTCTTCTTCGGCACGGGAGACCTAGATATATTTACTTTTAATGATCTATTGAGACTAGTATTGTTCTAAAATTTTTGAGAACACTTTAGTTTTGTCTCTGGTTCTTGATGATGATGTTATGTAGCAGCTACTTACTTTACGCTTAGCCTGCTTCTCCTTGAGGCGCTTGAGCTCCTCCTCCTCCTTTGATCTCTGTTTGCGCCATTCGTTAATGTATTCTTTCAACTGTTCATCTAAGTCTGACCTCTTCTGGTCTTGACGCTGCAAAGCATAAGTTATTTCTATAATTTCTTAAACATTACATTTAGTAAACTAAATACTCATTGTTTTTTTAACAATATATTTCTCAATTCATTATAGTAATTACCTTGATGAATTCTGGATCTCCCTCGCCCCTGTAACACAGAAACAACGTTAATAAAACGCCTAAGTACAACGTGTGTGTTAATGTTACCGGCCACTGCTACAGCGGCCCCAGTATACATGTAGCGGTTACGATGATATTATTTGAGTGTTCTCCTGTGTCCCAGTGTCCCCCGTATTTATCTTAATATTGTGTGTCGTTATTTACCCCGTTCTGCCATTATTTAGCAGTTAACACTTGTGTACATGTTGTTATCAATTAGAGTTCGCTGTGTACTCCAGTTACAATTACAGTTGTTATAACATTTGTCAATAAGCGTGTGGATTGTCCGATATCTTCGTGTCTTTACAGTGTTCGGTTTGCGTCAATGAACAATGGAGAACATATAGGTTATGGTACACATATATAAATGTTACCATAATATTATTCCATACTCAGGTGGTTGCCATGCTGAGGGTTAAACTAAACCTATCATGCGGTCGCAGATGCGTCGGATCCACAATTTTTCCTCTGACATCTTGTTTTACAGAAACGGCGTGGGCGCAACTCGGCTGAACATAAAAATAGAACCGTTCCGTTTATAGGTTTGCCGCGTTCCATTTCTCTAGATTATGTGAGGACGCGGCTGCGATAAAATTTGGAACGTTGCGCACACTCCGTACAGTTAATAGAATTAAACAGTTAGTGACACCACAGTGAGCGGTGCAACTTACGCGATCGACGGTCTACTCCTAGAAACAGAAAATAACAGTCAGCCTCTACTTACATCATATAAAATAACATGAAGCAGTGAGAACATTATTCAGCGCATACGAAAATAAAAAAAATCTAGGTCAGTAGTGTTCAAAATCCACAAATTTCGTTGCTGCAATAAATTCGTTCGTGACACTCGGTGCAAAAGATTAATTTTGAATACCAATTCGAGCATTTGCATATGTTTTTGTCGCTACGTGTAGTGTCTAGAAGCGAAGCGATTGTCCTAAACTAAATTATAATTTAGGACTTACTCTGGCTTGGGTGCGGGTCTTCGTTTGTAACACAACGGCAACAGCAGCAGATAATGGAAAAAATAAAAACCATTACAAATTCGAACCTTTAATTTGTAATATAGACGGCACAAGTGCAGATCTACTTAAAAATGAAATTGTATAGAAAATAAAATTGACTCATACAAGAGACTTTGTTGTACTTACGCTGTACATCTCTTTGGTTAGTCTTAAATCATCAAAACACTTTAACATCGCAATGGGTCTCATTCATGTCAATGCTATAGTATTTTGAATTGAAAGGAGCGCATAAGTAAGCGTAACACCTATACTTCTTCGAGTCTGAAAAGCAACGAAAGCATCAATCAAGCATTAGAAAAAGCGTTCTAGGTCTAGACTAAGAGAACTAAAGTGCCGGATCAACGGAAAGAGCACACCACTTACTTCCTGTAACAAAAGAGATAAAAGGGTTTGGTAAGGGTGCAACTAACCTAAAACTAAAGGAAAACTAATAGGGGATAGAAAATCTAAAAATTGAATCTGTACAATTTTTCAAGTATCTACAAATTGGAGACTGTTGCCTTCATTTTGATAGACTAGAAAAACTAGAGACTATTCACGTAAGCTCGTGTAAAACCAAACTAGAGATTGAATGAGTTGAGAAAGATCGTATTCTCTATACTTACGTCTCTGGGACTTCTTCTTCTACCTCCTCTTCGGAGCCACTGTGGAATAGACAGATAACAGTTTAACAGTGCATTAGTTGGGTATTTGGATAACACTTGCAGTGAAACAAACACGTGCATTATCCATGTCTCGATGAAAAGGGAATCGTTAGTCAAAATGTGAAGGAAAAACATTGGTTTCGGATGCTTTACAGTATTTAAACTTGTATGTGTAAGTGTTACAATGTAAACAATATATTGGTGTATAATACACAATGTCACATTATTTTAATCGTTGCATTTTACGGTCCAAAAATCAAATAATCTTTAATATCCTTCTGTAAATCAATAAAATTAAAATTTAAATCAATATAGAATAATTCGCATTAAGTATAATATCAGTAATTGTTACAAATTATCAAAATACTCACGAGTATTCTTCTTCGTCGGACATGGTGACTGTTTATTTGTCTGAAAAAAAGGACAAATCTAGAGTATCGACCTTTAAGTTACTGCATTCAGATAATAATATGTTATGCTATTTATGTCCTGGCATGGAAGTTATATCATACCCTGTTACTACACATACTATCCGTAATTTTGGCACCTTGTCAACATCATTGCTATTATGTTTCAGTTTCCTACATGCCAATATATTGTTATAATATTTCAATAAGTAAATTATTATTTGATGAAACAATAATTTATGAAATTAACATTTTTATGTACTTATTCACTTTAGTATCAAATAAAGAAATTAGGACCTAAAAGTGGACCCTAAGAAGCCTTTTGTTTTAACAATCAATAAAAAACACAACGGTTAATTTTGTTTATCAATTGCAATTCATTGCATAAACTGCATCTCTTCACTTGATAAGTTCTATTTTCTTTTTTTTTGTTTTCTTCTCATAAATAGCAACGTAAAAGGCTTGCTTAAGGTCATAACAATTATTATATTTATTCATTATCTGTTTCTAGTTTAAAGTAAATGTTCTTAATTGTAGCTGACTGCTGAAATTCATACGCGCTGATTCGATTGTTTATGAAGTCGGGGATATTTTTAGCGGTTTTATCTCTCTGACCATTAGGCACACCTACGGCCGCTAGTTGGCACACGTTCAAGCTAAGATTAAAATTGGACTCGGTATTTGGTGGTATTCAGATTACACGTTTTCCGATTGCTTACATTGAAATTTTTTCTACTTTAGTTTAAAACAATTATTTAACTATACTTTCAGTATAGACTAGTTACGCCATGTATTTCGGAATAGTTGAATTTGAATATTTTTATACATCTTTAGGGGATATTTTAATTAAAGTTATTTTTCTGCTTTTTAAGTAATACGTGACATTTTTTCCTTCAAGTTTCTGATTTTTATCCGACTTCGAAAAAAAGGAGGTTATCAATTCGACGCGTATGTATGTAATATTTCCAGAACTGCCCAGTTTTTTGTATATGTTAATCTATAACAGCTTCTGAACAAATGTGCCAAATTTTAAAAGTGTATGTATGTATGTATGTTTTTATGTTTGTTCACGCATATCTCCGGAACTACAAGTCCGATTTAAGTGATTCTTTTTTTGTTGCACTAGGTATTGTTCAACTTAGGGAACAGTGCAAGTTTCATCAAAATCGGTTCAGTAGTTTTGGAGATAGGAAGTTTTAATTCTCAATTACGTACAATTTTGAAGTCGGTTTTATCTTTTTAAAATACAGTTATTTATAAATTATTTAGTAAGCTCTTAGTTTTATATTTTATAAAAATATAGTCTGCTAACACTAAAGTTAAGGATTCTAGGACCTTGTCTTATGCACATAATGCATGGTCCTCTCAAGCTCTACTTACATATTTTACTAATACACTTAAGTTATTTTTTACTTTTCACACATGTCTTGTCCATCAAGGACTTATCATCATCGAACCTGCTCATTTTTCTTGTTTTGGACATACTTAACGTTTTATAACTGTCTTATACGTATTTTTGTAAGTTTTACATGTAAATGATATAAGAAATCCAGTGTACAGTGTGTAGTGTGTGTAAAACTGGCACTCGGCGAGTTTCCGTGTGAAATCCTTCGTGCAGCGTCCGCGCTCTGTAACGTGATCCCGCGCTAAAGATGGCAATGCTATTTCCGCGCGGCCCAGTTTCCGCACATCCTCACTACACACTGCACTTCACTCACTTGCACGGGCGGAGGGTCACTCACTGGCTTCGATCGCAACGACGTTGGAATGTGGAGTCCGCGGCGACCACGGCGGCTCTGAGCGCCGCGCCGCCGCCCGCGCCGGTCCGCGCGAGCCCCGCACCCCCCGCTGCTAAATATAACCGCGGTCATTTTTGAGCCGAACACCCAGCTCCGGTTTCTTAAGTCCACCAGGCTCCCAGCGCGGGCGTGGCGTTTACCTGAACAATCGCGACCGAGGCCTTCAGATTTAAGGATACGCGCTGCGCACGGCTGCGTCTATCTGGAGGACTTGGCCAGTTTCGATTTAGTACATAATATCGCACGAACATGCGGATATCTAGAATATTCTGGTGCTTTTAACGCCTAGAACTCCAGAGGAAGTTTGAATGCGTTGCTAATCGGAAAACCGAAACATATTTTGATGACGGACATCATGCCGGACAGACTAGAAAACGAAATTCTGCACTGGATCGATAGCTAGAAAGTTGTAGAGACTAGAGAGTACAAGATTGCTGGCCTTGGAGTTGTTTTATTTTACTAGAATCGTGCTGCACCTGCCTATTCAACTCACATAAGCTCATAAAGACTGTTTTTACTGGATTGAATGTAGATCGTAAGATGAGCTCCCGATGGTATCTAAGTAGATTGCTGCTGCTTCTGGACATGTTGTCAGTTCCCAGTCATTAAAACCCCAGTCCCGTTGACCCTCTCGTATTCTCTAGGCACATTTTTTCACGCAGCTAGAAGCTCAAGAGTCAAGACGCGTAAAAAATTAAATTGAAACAGATATTTGTCGAATTGTCCATGTTGACCTAGCATCGCCGGTCCTGAAACAAGTCCGGCGAAAGGAACCGACCTGTGAAACTTGGCTTGAAAAGGCCTATAACATTTACGTGAAAAATTATGAGAAAAATCGTATGAAGATTGAAGAAGAAGATAGACACATCACATACCTCGTTAACGACCTACTTCATGACGGTACTTCATGACTCCAAAAAGACCGAAAGCCGACAGAAGGAAAACATCGTGAGGAATTAGGAAACCTGCACATCGTTAGTCCCAGACGTATTGACCTGTTCATTTCTTTGGATAGTGGCCGCTATGTTGCCAGAATGCCGAATGTGCTTGGGCATTTAAAAGCTAAAAAAAGATAAACATACTGTGCATGGGGCACAGTATGTTTGAAGAGTGGTAACTCGGTAACGGTCGCTCTGAAAGTACTGTAGGTATAAATCATCCACAAGTCACAACCGATGCAAAGGCCTTGTTTATTCTGTTATGGACTTTCAAAAAACTTGCCAAAAGACGCTGTTTATCATCAGTCTGAGACTGATGACAGATTGATGGCTAAAAAGTAGGTACATAATTATAATTAATAAAGAAATGGAGGAGTCCGTGAAACAACTGGTTAGACGTTCAGTTTCGCGTCAATCTTACCAGATTGATGGACTGAACCAACGAGAAACTGAGCGTGTACCTAAGTTGTAATCTACGTCTATCTATATAATACTGTTATAGACACTCTGTGGACGTTGAACAGGGATGCAATGAGACGAGACACGACATGGGACACGTAATCGTGAATTATGTCACCAAATTACGCCACGGTCGATGACCTTACGATTTATTTACGGAATTTGGAGAATAGAGGAATATCTAGTAGTGACATAAAATTACATAGCGCGGTCATTTTGGTGAATGGTGATTTAGGATCTATGGATTATTTGATGTTTCTCGTGAGGATAAGGAATAAGGAGTAGAGATGTATCATGTAACAGTCTGAGGGATATCTAGGTACATAATATTTCAAAGTACGTTACATGTCTGTCTGGCATTTATATCTAATTATAATATTATTATGGACTCGATGTTCCCCGCGACTACGTATATTATGCTTAAAAGGAATTTTCTACATATTATTGTGCATTTACTAAAAAGTTTAGCTACTTCACGCTAGATGTCAGTATTATAAGGGCAAAGCAAATATGTTTACTTCAAAATTATGCTTTATTTCTCAGGTATTAAGATTATTTTTGGTTTGATTTTTCTACATATTATTGTGCATTTACTAAAAAGTTTAGTTACTTCACGCTAGATGTCAGTATTATAAGGGCGAACAATTTTCATCAAATGTTTACTTCACAATTATGCTTTATTTCTCAGGTAATAAGATTGTTTTTGGTTTGAATTTTTACAACTGACTACCTACACATGTTGCCGCGTACAAACAAATGATTCGACTGATGTCGAGCTTGCGTAAGTACTTAGCGAGCTTGCGTTACAACGCAAGCTAGTGACACGCGTGCCCAGCCCACACACTATTTCTACTGTTTTTATTGTTCTGTGCATGATATACACAAACAGATAGAAGGACACCATTCCTATTTTAAAATTAAAAATATTCCATGGTTTTGTAGCCGAAGTGCCATAATAAAAAAAAGGAACGTCACTGTCAAAATTGACCCATGAGCTCATGACTTGAGTCATGTTTGTTTATTTTGAATTTTTGAATTTTGATGAACATTGAACATCAGAAATCAAAATTTATAATTTTTTTATCATAAAATATATTTTATCATAGAAATTCTAATATGAGAATAAAACTGAAAACAAGAATAACTGAAATCGTGTAACAAACAACAGCAATATGAACTGGGATGTAAGTAATCGCAATGACTCAACATCGACTCCGAAAAGACGGCGCTTGGGAACGACGAAAAACAAACTCGCACCAAAACGAAGACAGGCTCCGTTCTCACCAAATATTGCTTCCTTAATTCAACCAGAAAGATGTGAATCACCACCGCTACCGTGCAATCAAGTAGAATTTCTGTGTGATTCGAGAAGTGACTCTTCAGTGTGCAGCGAAATACCATGTTCACCCGGCGTTCTACAATCTGCCCTAACAGATATAAGCAATTTCGAATCGTTTATAGTAAGTAAAGGAAATAATAGCTCAATTAAAGATGTAAATAATAAGAACAATATTGAAGAAATTGATGAAGCCTATGACGATTTATTCAATTCGAAATTAGAACATGAACTAAACAAAAATCAGAGCTTATTTATACGAGAAAAAGAGCACTTTGATGAAGTTGAAAACACTTTTAATGCCTTCAATGAAACTATTATGAATAAGAACAATGAATTAAGTATTATGTTTGAAACCAAAGATTCATTTTTATTGGATATTAGAGAGAGTGGTATTGACATAGATAATAGTAAACTAAATGATACAAAATCATGTACAGTTCTGGATAACAATTTGAAAGATTCCTTTTATGGTCTTCCATTAATGGTTAAAGAATTGTTTAGGTCTTATAGAAATATAGATAAGCTTTATGGTAAGTACTATTTATTTATTACTACTTATAGACATATTATACATTATTGCTTTAAGCCTTGGGTTACGCTTTTCCAAAGTCACAAAACACAGTAGGTAGAATATTACACACTATAGTCTGTCAAAAAAATGAAGAAATTAAAAAGTGGCAACATTGTAGTGTCATCCCTTTCAAATCAAACTAAAAGGGCCCATTCACTCGGTGTTTCCGGCCGGCAACACCAAGTGTGAACCAATGAGTGAGCTATGTCCATATGCAGTCCTGCAGGGCGGACTGCCGTAAATGGGCCTTTTTAAAAAAAAGGGATGACACTACGATGTTGCCACTTTTTAATTTCTTCACTTTTTTACAGACTATAATATGTTATAGGATAATGAAAAACTAAAATTTAAAATGCAATAAACATTTTAGATTGGCAAGAAGAATGTCTGAGTTTAAAATCTATAAGAAAGAGGGAAAATTTAATTTATGCCTTACCCACAAGTGGAGGCAAGACACTGGTAGCCGAAATACTGATGCTGAGAGAAGTTATCAACAGGAAACATAATGCTTTGTTTATCCTGCCCTTTGTGGCTATTGTACAGGAGAAGGTTATTTTATTTTAAAAGCTTTTAATATTTCACTTCACACACCACTTTAAAATAGGAATTATTTTACTAGTTTTGCAATCTCTTTTTTTATTTTATTTTTTTACTCATGTTATGTTTTGTGTGTGTAGTATTTCATTTATTATTTTGAAATTGTTTTTTAACATAACCAGATATGGGCACTCTCTCCCTTTGCCTTGCAATTGGACTTTTTATTGGAGGAATATGCATCAGGCAAAGGTCATATACCACCAAAGAAGAGAAGGAAGAAAAACAGTATTTATATAGCGACAATAGAAAAGGCTTTGGCTTTTGTGAGGAGTTTGATAGAGGAGGATAGATTACAAGAGTTGGGACTCGTTGTGGTAAGGTCTTATAAGCTTCTTACAGACAAACGGCATATGTCGACGGTATTCGTCGACCGATGTCTATGGCAGTCGGTGGCACGCGTCATGCCGTCGACAAGTACCAAGTAAAACATTGCTCAGAATGTGTTTTCAATAATCACATTCTCAATTAATTTATAAGGCATTATCTCCTTACTAGTAATTTTATAAATTCAATACTACTCAACTTTAGCTGATATTATTAAGGACTGGTTGAAATCCATGAAATCGATAAAAAAAAATTCATGAAAATTTTTGCCAGTACTGTGAACTCAGAGAACTTATCTGAATAATTATTCTACCACTTATTATTAGGAGTAATAAAAATTGTTCAAATTTATATAGTGTCTTCATTATTATGTGTCAATGTTTTGTATATTTTATGTGTAAGCTGTCTATAACTGCCTTCTTTATATCATACCTTTCAGGTTGATGAATTACACTTACTAGGGGAAGCAGGGAGAGGAGCGACGCTAGAAACACTACTCTCTACTGTACTGTTTGCTAACAGTAAGTGTATTTTCTGCATTATCATCATTGTCTGCTTCCTTAGAGACAGTCTACACGGCCGTTTCGTCAGCGTTGCGTCGACGCAGCGCTGCCGTTTGACGCCTTACGGGCGCTGTGTCATCGCAGCGTTATTATTATCCCGCGTGTAAACGTCCGATTCCGATAGCAAACTAAAGAACAGTCTTTGGAAAGACGAGCATTGCTCGTCGTTTGGGAGCGCGATATGGCACGCAAAGTATGTACATACACTCATGTGGTATATCTATCATGATCTATGTCTGTGGGTCTCACTTTAATTGAAATTGCCCTTTGGGTACGGAACCCTAAAAATACACATTCTGATGTCTCCATAATTAAAAAAAAACACTTGTTTACTTTTTCAGAGGGCATCCAAATAGTGGGCATGAGCGCTACAATAGGTAACCTGCCGGATCTAGCCAAGTTCCTACGGGCGGACGTGTTCGAACGGAAATTCCGGCCCGTCGAGCTCACAGAGTATGTGAAGAGAGGAGACATGCTTTACAAGATTGTGCACGGAGATAGTTTGGAGTTTGTGCCAGACAGACAGCTGTGTTTCGATGTGAGTATGCTAATATTTTGGTCTATTCGCAAATGTTTGTTTGTTTTGTAAAGTAACATTCTAATGGGTATAATGTCATAATGTTTTTGTCCTTATCTGTCAAGCGACTGCTTAACGAACTCGACAAGTACAAAGTGTTGATGCGTATGTGATATAATTTCAGAATTCAGACATGTATATTATGTCTTGCTGATCTGAGAAAGTTTTATAGCGCGAGTTGGAGCACTGTTTAGTCCGCCATGTTTTACAGTATACTTATATACAGTACTATCTGTTGCCCGCGACTCCGTCCGCGTGGACTTCAGTTTACAGCGGGCGGTGGTTCCCGTTTCCGAGGGTATGCCGGGATAAAATGTAGCCTACATGACTGCAAAGTTTCCTCAAAACACCATCCAGTATCAGAGGATCATCCCCCCATTAGCAAGACAGGCAGACAGAGATACTTTCACATTTATAATATTATATGTATTTGTGCAGTACAGTGCCGCCGGCAGCGCGCTGGACCCAGACCGGCTGGGCGGGCTGGTGGCGGAGGTGGCGCCGCGCGGCCGCGTGCTCGTGTTCTGCCCCACGCAGCGCAACTGCGAGAACGTCGCCAAGCTGCTGTGCCAGCTGCAGCGCCGGTGAGCTGCCCTATTATAAAACGTTGATGAGCTTCATTGCTTGTGGTCACAATTTTGACGTTTGAACTTTTTAAAACACATTTAGACATTGAGTGAATCCATGTTTTGAAAATTAATGTTTTGAAAGGGAAATGTTGGAGCACGCTGTTCCGGAGCGGTTGTCGCTAGTCGCGGCGCTGCGTGCAGAGGGCGCTGCCGAAAATCTGCTGTTTGCGGCGCGGTGCGGCGTCGCGTACCATCACGCGGGGCTGGCATCTGACGAGCGAGTGCTGCTAGAACACGCCTTCAGGTAAGCCGGCTCCTAGATGAGCAATTTTATTGCGCAATATCAGCTATTGCGTAATATTATTGACCGTTTAGGTTGATATTGAACATCGCGCGCCATCAATCTAATTGTCAAATAAATTGTTCAATAACTCGTATTGTAAGAGCAGTTGCACAAGAAGAGGTTACAGCAGCCTGTCTGTAACCTCTTCTTGTGAAAGCCGCTAAGGAGGGCCTGCTTTTGGGTTTTGGGCTTTTGAATGTTAACGTCTTACGAACGAATACATTGTCTAAATTTTCAGGTCGGGCGTGATATCGGTATTATGTTGCACATCAACTCTAGCGGCTGGTGTGAATCTGCCGGCACAACGCGTGATCATCCGCGCGCCGCTAGTGGGTCGCGCGCCCATGACGCTCGCGTCATATAAGCAGATGGTGGGCCGCGCCGGCCGAGCCGGACAGACAGACACGGGTTAGATTGTTTATTTATTATATTTTCAGGTCAAAGAACGTTAATAAATTCGAAGTTTAAAATTTATTATTTAACTTTCTTTAGAAGTTTCGCGAGTCGAAGAACTGCCATTTCATACTGTCATTTTCACAGTAATGGTAGTTGGCACACAATATTATGTGCTGTAATTAATCAAAACACAGCTCAAATTATTTTAAAAAAAGTTATATTTCATAATCAACAGGCGATAGCATCGTGATCTGCACGGAGCGCGAGTGGGCGGGGCTTCGGCATACTCTCGAGGGCGGAGTCGCGGCCGCACTCAGCGGGCTACGTGGTGCACCGGCCGAGGCGCTGGTGTTGAGTGCCGTCGCGTTACGGTTGATTACAACGGCGGCGAACCTGCACGAGTTGCTGGCGTGCACGCTGCTAGCTACACAGTGAGTTAACACGTACTTTGGTGGACGGTGTCGCGGCGTACTCTGGTGGGTGAAGTCGTGGTTTGCCGGCCGAGCGTGTTAAGCGCCGTCGCGTTACGGCTGGTTACCACGGCTGTGATCATGCACGAGTTACTGGCGTGCACGCTGATAAGGTACACAGTGAGTGAACACGCATATTGCGGGCGATTACGTGGTATATACGGCTTGATGCGTTGGTCGATCATAGGCGAGAGTGAAGAGGCGGCATTACATCTCTAGTGTAAAAATATCAGGCTAAAAATCTAATCCACCGATATCCTCGTAAAAAATATTTTCCTCAACATTTATATTATGTTACTTTCAGATGTAACGAAATAGATGAAATATACGAGGAATGCATTCGCTCGCTATTAAAAAAAGGTGCTATTAAAATAGACACAAAAGATCCAAAGCAAGAAAATGTTATCAACGAAGATACCAAATTCTCTATCAGCGAACTAGGCGACGCGGCCATTAAAGGTAATCTTTTTTTCTTGGAAAGACTAACTACTTTGAAAAAAATGTAGACTACAACTAATGGCCGCACTTTCTCTGAGTCGCTCCATTTAATAATATTACTTGACTTTATTTTAATGTAGAGTGAGAGAAAGTTGATGTAGAGTACACATGAAATCGAAATTCTAACCCTTTTTTTAGTCTGATTTGCAACTATGCTTTCAGGTTGTATGGACTTATCTTCAGCAGCACAACTACTGGCTGATATAAACTTGGTCTCCCGCGGACTCGTGCTACTCGGACCACTCCATCTGCTATATCTGGTGACCCCTCACAACACTGATGGGTACAGGATCGACTACCGCCACTATTATTCCCTGGTAAGGAATTGAGACAAGCATTTGACACGATTGGTTATGGGACCCAATATGTTTAAGATCCATTATCTCGTTTTAATTAGCCTACCACCCCTTTTATTACTTGCCCCTGTATTATTTATATTTATTTTTTCAAAGAATAATGTCATATTTCTTTGAAATATTTGATTAAAAAGTAAGGAGTACTTTAAGGGGTCGTATTTTGTCCCATGTTTTTTAAAGACTCTACTAGACATTTTCAACATTTCAGTACTGCTCGCTGGACGACGAAGGTACTCAGACCGCACGTGCTTTGGGTATAACAGAAATGAACGCAGTGCGAATGATGACAGGAAAACCGATAGTTGTAAGTACACATTTAATTCTATTTAAGACTATTTTTGCTGATTATATTGGGCCAATATAAATAAAACTTGTTTGCATACAGAATGTTCCAGAAAGCGCGGTGCGGCGGTTCTACTTGGCGTTGGTGTTGCGAGATCTATGGCGGGAGATGCCCTACGCCGTTGTCGCTGACAAGTTAGTTGCTCACTATCCTTTACTCGCGTACTCTATCAGAGAATTTAATTCATCGTTGAATGGTGGACTTCGTAATTTGGTTGGTATATGACATAATATGTCAAACGCAGCCAACGGATCACGATAAATATTGAGTTGATATAACCTGACCAAATAACGTTAGTCCGCCACTTTATTAATTAATTAATTATTATTATTATTATTATTATTACTTACCTATGACTCAATTTCTCTGATGGGTACGTCATTTGGTCGGCGTATGTCAATTCAATGTTAACTGTGATCGGTCGGATGGGTTTGACTTAACGCGACCAAATTACTTATGGCCGTTCCCTATATTCAATCTATCTCTAGTTTGACATACAACCGATCGCAGCTGACATAGAATTGACATAAAATATATGGAGCTAATGTCTAATGTGAGCTATTCCTATCTCAAGTAAGAGATAGATCAAATATTGGGAACGGCCGTTAGTCCGCCATCTGCCTAGGAATCAACTTCTCTGATAGTAGGTACTTGGAAGAAACAATAATTGTTTAAGACACATAGCAGAACGGGGGAATAGATCAAAGTTCCACCCGTATATTATTCTCGAAAGCTTTTTAGTCCACAAGAAGCCACCAAGTCCACATGATCTTGTCGATCAAGTGTCAATCAGTCCAATGTAACAGAATAATAATTATAATAATAATAAAAATATTTATGTCACAAAAAGGATATTTTGTAGACTGTAGAACATATACATTTCTTATCGGGATTTATAACCATAAATTTAAATATACAACTAGGTATATGCTATCCCGCGGCGCAGTGTCCACGCTTGCGTGCGGCGCGAGCGCTGCGGCGGCGTGCGGCGAGCGGGCGTGCGGCGCGCTGCGGCGGTGGGCGGTGCGTCCGCTACTGGCGGAGTTAGCGAGCCAACTGCGACTCTGTGCGGCGCCGGAACTGAGACCGCTGATGGAGCTACCCGCTGTGAAGAAGGTGAGAAAGAGCGGGACAGCAAGATAAGTGCGAGCGGAATAGAAAGTAAATATATGCGGTGCTCCACTACTGGCGGTACTAGCAAGCCTCTGTGTGGCACCGGAACTGAGACCGCTGATGAAGCTACCCGCTGTGAAGAAGGTGAGTAAGAGCGGGATAGCAAGATAGGTGCGAGCGGGATAGGTGCGAGCGGGATAGACAACAAATATATGCATCCACTACTGCCGGAGCAAGCGTGCCAACTGCGCCTCTGCGGCGCCGGAACTGAGACGGCTGATGGAGTTACCCGCTGTGAATAAGGTAAGAGCGGGATAGCAGATAGGTGCGAGCGAGATAGAATATTAATATATGCGGTGCTCCACTACTGGCGGAGCTAGTGAGCCAACTGCGACTCTGTGCGGCACCGGAACTGAGACCGCTGATGGAGCTACCCGCTGTGAAGGTAAGAGCGGGATAGCAAGATAAGTGCGAGCGAGATAGAAAGTAAATAGGAGCTAGCGTGTCCTGTTGGAGCTACCCGCAATGAAGAAGCGACAGCAATACTGGGCGAATATAGTTGTTTAAAAGTATAACCGTTCGGCTTCTGCTTACTTGTGTAAATGTTATTTGGAATAGTATTATCGAGTTTATTATCTTGAATAGAACATTTATCTTTTTAAAATTTAAATAATAGCTCCCTTACTAATAATATTATGTATTTATGCATTAAATTATGCACTATGCAGCGTATAGCTATGCAGCCTGCTTATCTTTGTGTGGCTCATTGTAAAAGTCATAATATGACAGACAGCGAGCCCTGAAAAGTAAATACGCTCCGTAAATGATATATTTTTAAAAGTGAAACCAACGTTTGAGAATAATAATTTTTGACGCCAACATTCCCAGGCTCGTGCTCAACAACTAGTTCGTGGTGGGTTCAAACGCGTGGAGGACGTCGCGAAAGCGAAGCCCCAAGACCTCGCCGCCGCCGTGCCGCATTTAGGCGTACGTGCTGCGTCGCATCTTATTAGCGCCGCGCGGGTAAGTGTAGCTTATACTGTAGATTAACCCCTAAAACTCCGTTGCGCCAAAATTCATATTTCGCTCGGGAATTCATTTTTCCAGAATAAAAAGTATCCTATGTCCTTCCCCGGGACTCAAAGTATCCCCATACCTAGCGGAATCCGTAAAGCGGTTAGGGCGTGAAGAGGTAACAGACAGACACACTTTCGCACTTATAATTAGCATGGATCTACGGTGGATCTACACTACTTACTGTGTACGCAAAGTTATGTACTGAGTACGCGAAATTAGGTGACGAGTACGCAAAGTTACGTACTAAATGTAATGTTACGCACTAAATACGCAAAGTTATGTAATTAGTAATTATATTGTGTCTTTATAATATGGAAAGTGTTATCTGCATTGTTTTGAGTAAGCGAATAAATAGGATATTATTACTTATTTAATTCTAAAAAACAATTTCATTTTGTTTTCAGATGATGCTCATAGAAAAAGTTGAAAATCTTCGTGCGGAGGCCGAAGAGGTTATGGATGAATTGAAAATGACGTGACTAAAGTTTCACAAAGTAGTGAATTGTAGATAATAATTATTATATTATAACTTATAAGGAATTATTTTTGTTTATAATAAAATTAGTATAGTATGAGAATGAATTTTTATTAGTGGATGTGTGTGTGTGTGTAATGAAATGAGTCTAATGAGTAAACTATTTTAATATGCTGTCTAATTTTTTTTTCTGTTTTGTAGAGCTTTACAAACAAATCATTAAAAAACAATATAATTATTTAAATAATCGGCCAAGTGCGAGTCGGAATCGCACACGAAGGGTTCCGTAACATTATAGAGCAAAATTAGGCCATAAATTGTGTTTTTTGTATGGGAGCCCCCTTATTTTTTTATTTTATTTTAATATTATTATTAAATATTAAAGTAGACATATAACTAAGGATTTTGTGAAAAATTCAAGTACCTACCTGTTGCCATTTTCGATATAGAGCAAAAAAGGCCAAAAAAATCACGTTTGTTGTATGGGAGCCCCCCTTAAATATTCATTTTATTTTATTTTTAGTATTTGTTGTTATAGCGGCAACAGATATACATAATCTGTGAAAATATCAAATCTCTAGCTATTACCGTTCTTGAGTTACAGCCTGGAGACAGCAAAAAAGGCCAAAAAATCACGTTTGTTGTATGGGAGCCCCCTTAAATGTTCATTTTATTTTATTTTTAGTATTTGTTGTTATAGCGGCAACAGATATACATAATCTGTGAAAATATCAAATCTATAGCTATTACCGTTCTTGAGTTACAGCCTGGAGACAGACAGACAGACAGACAGATGGACAAACGGACAGACGGACAGATGGACAGACAACGAAGTCTTAGTAATAGGGTCCCGTTTTTACCCTTTGGGTACGGAACCCTAAAAAAGAGTTAATTAAAAAAAAACTTTTCATTCTATGCTATAGGTTTATTTATCGTCTCTTGTATATACAAGGTTTCAAGTACAGTGATGGTAGTTTTGATTTTTTCACTGGTGGCTCTCTCGCCTTCGTGAATTCCATAAAATAGAATACCTTATGCGTCTTGTCCAACTTCCTGAGGGTGAAACCTAACTTTTGTACCTCTTTTGTGAAGGAGTCTACATCATCAAATCTACTTTCCACTTCCGCTATTAATAGGTGACCACTGAAACAAAAAATTTTTTTAATCCCTGCAAGATCAAGCTTTCAGTGGTAAAGATGAGTAAGGGTTGATTCAGACCGCAACGCGACGCGCAGATGCATTTCTAAATTAGTATGGATTTGACAGATTCGCAAGATGTTTCATGCTGACGACATCTGTCAAATCCATACAAATTTAGGTCGCGTGAGTCGTGACGCGTCGCGTTGCGCCTCGCCTCGTCACGTTGCGGTCTGAATTGACCCTTAAGGTACAATTCCGTGCATCGCGACAGTCGTAAGCCGCGCGCGGCTGACGACAGTCGCAGGCAGCGCGCGGCCATCAAGACACGTATGAACTTCAAGACACAGCCGCGCGCGGCTGACGACTGTCGCGATGCACGGAATTGTACCTTAACACAGTCGGTAAATTAGTTTAAATAGTTTTCTAAGCTATGTATATGATTTTTTTAAATTTCCTTGCTTACAGTGAAAGCATGGAAACTCAAAAATTGTGCAAAAAGCAATGCACAATATTATGCATCTTGTATGATGCTGCATGTGTTGATACTGCATTAGTAAATAAGCAATTTTTTTGATATTTAATTTATTTTGATGACTTACTAAAATTGCATATCCACTGAAATATAAAAAAGTACAGACAGACAGACGGCCAGACGGACAGACAACGAAGTCTTAGTAATAGGGTCCCGTTTTTACCCTTTTGGGTTCGGAACCCTAAAAAGTAAGAATTTTAATTTACTCTTACCCCATTTTTAGAATTCTGTTAGCTTCCACCAAGTACTGGGTAAGATCAGTTCCCATCAGGGCAAGACAGTAAACTGCTACGTCCATGGACGCACTGAGCAGCGGCGTGTGAGCCATGTCACAGACTTCCACCCCAGGGGCTGTGGCTACCAGGTCAAATGACCGCACTGTTTGGGTGACTCGCTTAGATAGCGCTGCTTCTCCACACCCCAGGTCGGCTATCAAGGTTTTTGGTCTGTAAGAAAAATATGTAGACTAGTTGAATAACTATGCAAATAGTGTATAAAACATAATATTGTAATGTAAGTCTGAGGCTTCAGTCTCGAAATCAGGGGGCAGCAGGGTGGGCTGGGACTTGGGAGCAACGGTAGCACGTGACAATGTATAGATTTATATGGATAAGCTGTCTAGTACGCTGCATGCCCCTCGTAGTGCATTGTTGTGAATATGAATGTTACATAATATAATATGTATTATGTATTTGCAAGCATTATTTCCAAACACAATAGCCTTTTCCAGTCCTTCCACCCACACTTCTCTATTGCAAATTTCACTTTCATACAAATCGTTTTTGCTTTCAAATTTTAAATGATTTTTACAAGATTATATTTTGGACTTACAAATTTTTTATTCTTTTCACTACAACATCCAAGGGGTTGACTGGCCACTTCTTCACCTGTTGCTGGTAACCCTGATGGTAAGTCTGGAATGCTGCGGGGTCTTCTTGAAACAGTTTCTGTGCTTCTGAACCACTTGATGTATATAACTTTTCATTCAGAAATCTGAATTTTGCAGCTAAAAATATTCAATATTAAGTATTTGTAAATCGAAAATTTTTTTATAAGTTAATTATTATTGGTCTTATGGCTTACCACAAAAGATTTATACACCTGTTGAACAGTTGATTAGAAAAAAATTCAGTACAATGGTCTCAAAACAACTGTTAAATAGATGTTTAGATCTTTTATGGTATGACCGTAAGCCATATAACTTTATCTAAGCCTGATATTGATTTCATATTTTTATTTCGATCATATCATCTCAAATTACAATGTCAGTTATTGCTTCATGATTGTTTTTTTATTCAATCTAAACTGGTTGGTTAAAAAAGTGTAGTGTTAAGTTTAATAGTACAGCGTAAGTATGTTACTCACCATTTAATTTCTCTAACATTCTCTCTCGTAATTTGTTCCCGCTTACATTAATTGGAGTCCTATGACTTTGCAACAAATTTTTTAACAATCCCTTTTTGCGATCATT
Organism: Plebejus argus; assembly: GCA_905404155.3. NCBI lineage: Eukaryota > Metazoa > Arthropoda > Insecta > Lepidoptera > Lycaenidae > Plebejus > Plebejus argus. The sequence continues at coordinate 3,338,653 of FR989936.1, forward strand.
TTTTGTATCATTTGTATTATCAGTTGATACATTTCTTACATTTGTTATTTTAACACTATTGTTATTACCTAATATTCTACCATCTTCATTATCTTTATTTTTGGTAATTTTTGATGTAGGAACCTCAGAAGATATTCCTCGATTTTTGTTTCTCTTCGTTACATTTTTAGATTTGACATTTTCACCTGAGTTACTAAATTTATTCTTTTCTTTTGTTATCTCTATGCTGTTATCAGAATGTACTTTACTTTGTGTTACTTGTTTCTTCAATTTTCTTTCATTTCTCTTTACTTTTTTTAGTTCTTTTCCATGACTAAGTTGATTATCATTGATTTTTTTACTCTTTTTGGCTCTTTCAAAACTTTTTTCTACTTTTTCTGTAAATAGTTCCTCTTCATTGTCATCTTTTTTATAGGAATCTATTAGGTTTTTCTTTTTAGCATCTAGGATAACTTCATCTAACTTGTCTGTGTCACAGTTCTGAATATCTATGATGTTAGGGCTAAGAGTTGGTTTATTTTCTGTTTTCTTGATAACACTGTTAACTTTTGGTGAAACATTCTGAAACTTTTTAGCTTTATACTTAGGTTGTTTCACATTTTTTATTTTGGTTATTCGACCAGTACCATTTGGTATTGATTTGCCTCTATTTTTGGTGTTATTCTTTGAATTATCTGTGTTTTGAATGCCTTTATTTTGTTTTAATTTTGACTTGTGTTTACTCTGTAAGTGAGTATAAATTATTATCGTAATAATATGAATAAAAGAGAACAACAACAACAGTAAATTATAAGTCATAACTTATAAGTTATAACCAACAGTAACACTGTTGCTCAAGAGCTGATTCTTGTAATACTTTTAATATTATTACATATTTTAAATAAACATTTTACTTACTGGAAATAATTTGTCTACGTCAATATTACTTTTGGGTACATCTTCACCCCAATCTGGTATTTTAAACATGTCTTTAAAATAATTAAAAATTGAAATAATTTCCACTTTTCTACAAACAAAAAACACAAAATTCAGAAAAACGATTCGGTAATAATTAGGTACGGAATACGGATGCGGGATGGGTACCAGCGTAGACAGAGTGGTTTCTTTTTCTTTGGGTACCAGTTACCACAGATGGGTACGGATAACCTCAAACTCAAAGTGTCAATGTCAAAATGTGGTCAAAATGTCAATTTTTTTTTAATTCGTCCCGGTCAGGACAGGCAAAGGCAGCGTTGCCCATACAGCCATAGACAAAATTGGGTCAAAACAAGTCAAAATCATAGAAAAATAATAGCTGTCATAAGTCATTTGTCAATTTTTTTTCTTAATATGGCACTTCGGCTATAAAACCATGGCCAGTGTCAAGTAATGGCAGGAAAACAATATTCTTGTTTTAAATAATTTTCGGCATTTTTTTCTATTTCGTCAAGTCTAGTCAAAGTCCTTGAGTCAATACAGTCAGAGTCAAGTCGGTCGATTCAGTAAAGTGGTAGACGCTTTTGTGAAACTTTCGATGGAGTTTTGGAGGGAACGTGAGCGCAGAGCGCGAACCTTGCTAGATCTGTGGAGGGAACAATAGCACGTTTCTGTATGTTGCATGAATTGATGCATCACTCTCCGACACTTGTGCATGATAACGAATATCTAATGATTAATATTCTACCAATATTACACGTCATTAAAAATCCACATAACACAATTTTGAAAAATAATACAAAAACGCAACATCACTCTTTGAACTCTTTCACATTCCCAGCAAAACTCCTGTCAAATTTTTGTAGGCATGTCAAATGTGTTTTTTAGGGTTCCGTAGCCAAAATGGCAAAAAAACGGAACCCTTGTAGATTTGTCATGTCTGTCTGTCTGTCTGTCTGTATGTCTGTCCGTCCGTATGTCACAGCCACTTTTCTCCGAAACTATAAGAGCTATACTACTGAAACTTGGTAAGTAGATGTAGTCTGTGAACCGCATTGAGATTTTGATGCAAAAATGGAAAAATTATTAAAAATTTTAGGGGTCCCCATAGGTAGGTAGAGAACTGAAACAAGAAAATTTTTTTTTCATCTAACCTATGCGTGTGAGGTATCTATGGATAGGTGTCCAAAAATCATTGAGGTTTCTCATATCTTTTTTTTCTAACCTGAATAGTTTGCGAGAGAGACTCTTCCAAAGTGGTAAAATGTGTGTCCCCTCCCTCTAATTTCTAAAGTAGGGGCATGATAATTCTAAACAAAATATATTATGATGTAGATTACTTAATATAAAAACTACCAACGAAAATTGGTTTGAACGAGATCTAGCCAGTATTTTTTTTTATACGTCATAAATGGTATCAAAATCGACTGAAATCGGAAGAGGAAAACCGTATGTGTAGTTTAGTTTTTAACTTTGTTCTTAAAAAAGATGTATAACGCCGCAACACCGCTTTGTTTGAAGCGAAATATGGGGAGGTGGGGGGGGGGGGGGGGTAGGGGGGGGCGAAGCCCCCCCCCCCCCCCCAAGAAAAGACCGATGCCAAAGCTCCTAGCGAACGACACTCGAAATTTGTATAGAAAAGATAGACAAAAGCTCATAGCATGGCAAGGAGTGAAGATAGATACAAAGTGTGACAAATTTGTAGGAAATTTTATGGGCTTTCATTACGAACGGGACATTTTTTCTCTATAACGCACCGTTTTAGCGATATGAGCAAAAAACTAAAAATATTGAAACTTGAGCCCCTCCCCCCCCCTAGGTGATATCGTCATAATATATAGCCTATGTGTTGACCCGACCTCTATATAATATTCGTGCAAAATTTGAAGTAAATCCATTCAGTACTTTCTGAGTTTATCCCGGACATACATACAGACAAACAGACAAACAGACAAAAATTCTAAAAACTATATTTTTGGCTTCCATATCGATTGTAGATCACGTCCCAAGTATTATTTTTTAAAAATATTCAATGTACAGAATTGACTTTCCTACGATTTTATTATATGTATAGATTAATAATATCACAGTGTATATCTTATTACACTGCACTGTGATAATATTATACCTATTGTATACTGTTATAGTCCCTAATGTTGTCGGTATATTAATGTAGTGTTTAAATTTACTCCATCCTGGACGGCTCATACATGATACATCAACCACATTTCGTTTTTACAAGGTAAATAAAAACGAAAATACTCCTTAAAAACTTACTAGTTCATAATATTATTTCAAGCAACAAAGTTTAAACAAATTCATCGGCTCATAGGCCATAGCTAGTCCTAAGTTTTATGCTTTGTTGTACCTATATTATGTTTGTAACAAATAAAGCGACAAACGATCGAGAAGACGAACCTACTTAGATAGGTTCGTCTTCTTGATCGTTTGTCGCTTTATTTTTATTTTATTATTCACACTGTTTTTATATTCTAATCTTTATCTCAATAACATTTCGTCCCTGCGTTATTAGTTAGTATTTTCAAATTATAACGTGTTGATACTTTGTTAATTTATTTTTGAAACCTTTAAACGTTTGTCCCCGAAGTAAGAAAACGATATTAGGTAGTATTTTACTAATACTCTGATACACTCTACATGTAATATTAAATCGAATACACTTAATTATTAAAGTGCGCTACTGCGCCTGCTCCGAGCTAACGCATGCGTAAGGTAGTAGTACCTAGACAATAAATTTGTTTTCATTATTTATAAACCTAACATTTCTATATTATTAATCTAGTTTAATATATTACAGGTTGTTATTAATTCATTAACCTATATATTCGATGATATAAAATACATAAATTACTATACTGTTGACGGATCCAACTTTAAGGTTATGTTATAGGTAGTGTTCTCTTGTTTTAGTTAGGTGCAAGTGAAGCTAGGATTAGGGATCCTAAAAATATATGAATGGATAAAGGAAGGTTATTCTGTCTAGCAAATGTGGCGGGGACGTCATAGAGAGACCAGAAGAGGATGACCTTAACAGTGTTGTGATATCCAAATGAGGCACAGACTTCTGACGCCGATGTCGAAAATACGCAGAGATAAATTAGTAAGTGGAGATCTTTATTTATTCAACTAGAATTTAGCTCTAGGCAGTCGGTTTAGTATCTGGTTAACGCATTTGCGGTAAATTGCACGGGCTAACGGTTTTGTTAATGCGGAAACAGAACGAGGAGTGTTATGCACTGCAGCTTGGCAAACGTCCAAATGCACCTTTTAAAATATATGCCCAAAAAGTTTATGTGCATAAATATGTATATTTTTAATACGGGACTAGTGCATACTGTTTATTTTTATGCAAATGCGGATGAAATGCGATGCACTCGCTCGAATCGGCAATCGCTTCGGCGAAAATTTTTACGAGTCGAAATCGTTTTCAGTGGCGATGGCGGTGCCAGTGGAGCGTGGTGACGATGGTGGCGGTGGCGCTGGTGGTGTACAACGCCGCGGCCAACGTGTGGCTGCTGCGGCCGGCGCCCTGCCCTGTGCGCCCCTCGCCGCCGCCCTCCGAGCCGCCCTCGTGCGAGCCCTGCGCCGACGTCGCGCCCGCCCCCGACGACGACCCCATATCCCACCTGGACCTCCGCCTCGGCCGGTGGGACAGCTCGCGGTCCTACAGAATGTTCGACTACGCCACCGTCGGCGAGACCTACGCGGACCTGTCGTCCGGTCGACGCGTGTGTCTCGCCACGCAGAGCTCGATAGAGCGCCTCCACGAGCTCCTGAGGATAGCCTACCACTGGTCGGGACCGATATCGGTGGCGGTATTCGTGGCCGGCGATGAGCTTCGGCTGCTGCGGGCCTTCGCGACCTGGCTGTTTAGATGTCAGCCAGACATTTACTCGCGACTCGCTCTGCATTTGGCCATGCCGAAGGAGAGACCGGGGGTTCACGGCGAGATGCCTCTGTGGGTGAAAAATTGCGATCTGCCGCCTTTACCCGAGGGGGAAAGGCAGGCGGACACGGTGGCGTGGCGGGCGAGGCACCCATATCCTCAGAATCACATGAGAAACTTGGCGCGAAGGAACTGCCACACGCCTTACGTGTTTCTCGTAGACATAGACATCGTCCCCTCCCGAAGTATGGCGGAGGAGTTGGAGCAGTTCCTAGCTCACGCACCTCGATGTCAGTTATGTGCGTACGTGGTGCCGACATATGAGCTGGACCGCCGAGTGGCTGCCTTCCCAGGGAACAAGTCGGAGCTCCTGCGACTCTCGCGCAAGAAGCTAGCTATACCCTTCCACAGAAAAGTCTTTATCTACAATCAGTACGCGTCTAATTTTACAAGGTACTTATTAAATTAAGAAAAAAAGAGCAGTATTTCCAATACATAAATTAAGTTTTAGCTATTCAATCACTAATACACTGCCACTAATAGTATATCTATCGTCGTAGATGGGAGTCGAGCGGCGGCAACGAGAGCTCGGAGACGCACATCAGCCATGACGTCACAAACTTCGAGTTACTGTACGAGCCATTCTACGTGGCGAGTGACGCCGTCCCCGCGCACGACGAGCGCTTCCTCGGCTACGGCTTCACCAGGAACACGCAGGTCAGTTTCTGCTTTGTCTTCATCATCATTATCATCAATATATTTCTCCTTTTTAACCCCCGACCAAAAAGAGGGGTGTTATAAGTTTGACGTGTCTGTCTGTCTGTCTGTCTGTCTGTCTGTCTGTCTGTCTGTCTGTCTGTCTGTCTGTCTGTCTGTGGCATCGTAGCATCCAAACGGGTGGACCGATTTTGATCTAGTTTTTTTTGTTTGAAAGCTGACATGACGGTGAGTGTTCTTAGCTATAGTTCATCATCATCAGCCTGCTCATTGCTGAAATATCACGGTATATCTGGTTCGTGATAGTGTAGTGTGCGGCTTACCTCCCTCCTATATAAGTTAGAGTAATTAGTTATTAAGACAGTTAATATACGACAATCAATAAGACAAGTCATCTTTTATTTGGTCTCCCCTAAAGCCACACATTGCATGGCGACCCTGCCAGTGCTGCCTCGCGGCAGCGCTGCGCACCGGGTACAGGGAGAAAATAAAATAAAATAAAAATATTAATAAAATTAACAGTGTGTGCAAAATATTACACATTTTTAAAGACAATGAACTATTAAAATAAATTAAAAGTGAACTTTGTTAGTGTTAAGTGAATATGAACTAAATTTTAAACAAAAACAATTACCGGCCGGTTGTGATGTTATTATTAGTAGCTGATAGGAACTTATTAGTAAATAGATTAATTAAAAATAGTCTAAAGATATAAATACAAATCTGCAAAAAAAGTAATAAATGAAAGACTCAGTGAAAAATAATAAACCAAAAGTTGCAAGAATAATTTTACCGTTGCTAAAAATCTGTGGGCGAAAAATCAAAAATTTTGGAGTGGAGATGAAAGCAGGCAGCCGGGAGATGATGGAGTCAGATGAGTGGTATATGCAGGCAGCCGGGAGATGTTGGAGTCGGATGAGAGGAATGTAGAGCAGGCGGCCGGGAGATGTTCGTGTCGGAAGTGGATGCAGCTGGGAGAGAAGAGAAGAGGATAGAAAAATGCGACTGGAGCAGTACTTATTTTATGTCAAAAATTTAATAAAATAAATAATATATTCGTATATTTCTAATTCTACAGCGGTATGTATAAAGTTAGTAAGTAATTAATTATGTTTTCAAAAATTCAGAATTTTAATTTTATGTTGATAATATTTTAAATAAGTATATCATAGCAAGCTCCGTTTAAATAATAAAATTTATAAAATTTGAGTAAAGTAACAAAAGTCAGGTTATTTTTTTTTTAGTACAAAATGCATCTTCAGTTTAATAATATGGCAATTTCATATAATTTTGGATAAGTAATTAAATCTTTGGAAATAAAGAATGCAATAAAAATTAGTATGGTGAAAAAATTACAGTTATTTATTAATGGAAAGTCAGATTGCTCTGTAAAATAAACAAGTTTTTGCGATATTTATTATAAATTATTTTAAGTATAATATTGGTCATATTTTGATAACGTTTTACAAGACGTTACTTTATTACTTTTTGGAATTTTCAAATACTTAGTTGCAATCTCACGCAATGGATACCATAAGACATTTCCTAGTATTTTTTTTGCAATGTTAATTTTGTATTTAAATGACAAATGCTATCAAATTATTCTGAATTATTTTTGGAAAAAAAATTTTTTTTGGAGATTACGAGTTTACGACGTGTTAATATTGTCATGTTTAATGTTGTGGATGTAAAAGTAATTTTAAATAATGGTATTATTCTGCAACTTGCAAAAATTTAGTATTTTTGGGAAATAACGATTTAATACATTAATTGTACATGAAATTAAATTGAAAGAAAATAATATTAATTGAAAAAGTATTCGGAAATAATTATTTTTAATTTAGAATGTCAATCTGATAAGTTGTTATTATGCTGTGGTATAGAGAAAGTTTAAAAATTTAAAAACAGGGTGTTGACGATGAATTTTATATAATATTATGGAGTAAGTTTTAGTATGAGTAGTACAAATATATTTTGGTTTAAAAACATGTTACAGTATAATAAGAAATAAAAATGTGTGGTATGACGAAAAAAAATTTAAAGTAGATAACTGTGAAAGACATCTAAGGTAATTTTATAGAGTTGAAAGGATTTTTAAATTTTGTTGTTGGGATAAAGGAATACATAGTAACTCATAACTAATCAAATTATATGCGCAGTTGGTTAAAGCAGGTAGGTAACACCTCAGGTAAGTTTCCACGGTATGCAACACCTTTGTGGGAAAAGCGTCAAATGTCCGCGGTGCCAACTCAGCATTCGCGCAACGAAATGTAAGTAGAAACTTTTTCTAACCGACGTAACAAAAGGGAGTAAGTTCTTTGTTCGGCTAAATATATTTTATTTATAGGATTGTACCGAATATAAGTTTTGTTTAAATAATTTTAACTAACATAAATTCCTTAAATTGGTTTAAGTAGATTTCTTTGCAAGAGATCCTTTTAGAAAAAGATTTTAGAGATTTCAACTTTTCACAAAATATTTTGTTTTAAATAAGTAATTGAACTAAGATAGCTTTATTTTTAATCATTTTTAATTTAAATAGTAACAAGTACAATCTTTGGTCTTTTGTGTTGTGTAGTTTCTTATTTTTTAAATTTTAGTAAAAGTAGTTACAGCTTTAAATGGGTCAGTAGTTATGTAAAAGGGTGATTTATTTTGTTTTTATTTGCGAAAATGCAAGGTTTTTTTTGTGTCAGGAATTATATGTATTACAGTACAGTCTACAATATGGGTGGTCCAAAAGAGAGCATCATATTTTGGTTTCGCATAACAGTATCAAAACATTTCGTGCATCATATTTGGTACAAATCTAAACATAAGAAACGTGATGCAATGAGTTTATGCATCCAAATATGTCATGTAAGCGCAGTCCATATTTATGTTGAATATGATTCCAGTAATTTAAATCCAGTACCTAATTTGTTGCAAAACTTACCATCGTAATCAGCATACATTCCAGGGCATGAATTTTATTAAATTTATAGAACTAATAATTGTTTAACAAGTATGTTTTTAAATAAGATATAAAATTAGTACTTAATAGAATAAAATTAACTTTCGGCTACTACTAACTAAAGAAACATTTAATTTGCTAAAATTATTATTTTTTATGGTCACTCTAAAAATTTAATACTAGATACGTTACGCAGTTGATAAAATTTTCTAAATTTAGGTACTTAGTTCAAATTTATTTTTGAAATTTTAAAAAAATATAATAATAAAAACTCATTTTAAATAGTTTGATTTCTCAAAATTAATTAGGAAGAATTCCTTTTGAAATTAACTTTAAATAGTTATTAATAATTATACATTAGTTTGTAAAATTTAGGTATAGATACCTACTGAATTTAAACAATAATAATATTTAAAAATTTTAAGAATATGAGGCGTATGTGAAATAACTATAATAATAACTAGGTGCATTTAAGTAACGTAAATATTAATTAATTTAAAAAAAAATAAGTATTTTATTCCAATTTACTTTGAACTTGAAAGTAAATTAATAATTTTGTAATTTAAAAATAATAAAAGTAAAGAATATCTAAGAATTAACATTGATTTAAATTTTATTAATCGAAGAAAGAGGCAATTTTAGAAGGAAGAAAATAAATGGCACAGTTATTAATTCATGTAATAAGTAATAATAAAATTAGGATTTTATGAATATAGACTATAGAATGTTATGTTACTATGTATTCCAACACAATTAAATTAATTATGATTGAATGTTAGAGGGAAAATATTGATAATTTTGAAATTGTTTTGATTCCATGGTTACTTTGTAGATCGTGCTATTGTAAAATAAATTAGAAAAAAAAGTAGAGTCAGAAAAACAAAGAAATTAATATATTAAGTACGTACGAATTAGCGTGTTATAAAAGAAAGTTTAGTAAATATTATGTTGTGTATGAGGAATAGAAATAGAGAAAAGGAGAAATTATTCTAGAAAATGTATTAAATTCTTTTTAACTACTTAAAGTAAGTTGATTGGCTACATTTTCTAAGAATTTATTACACTGGATATGACTTACACGGATTTACTTAAAAATATTTACGTTCATACGAGATAATATGACGTAGGTAATATAATTGTGACGATGGATTAGGAATGTGATATTTAGTTTGTAAAATAGCTGAAAGCTGTTATGTAAGGAAATGCATTGGTTATTTTGAAGTAAGGAATATGGATTTTAGGTTATTAGAAGGTATTTGTTTGAAATAGGTATGGTATATATTAGGATAGGGTTGCATCGATGTTTAAAATATTTGGTAACTGTTGGCCTGATCACCCGATGGTTAAAGATATTTTAAATATCGAATGCATAAAATTATGGAATGAGTATTTTGTTAGGCATAGGTATAGAATAGGTTTAAAAATGCCATAGAGCATTATAAAATACTAGCTTATATGCTACGTATATTGAGGAATAAATAAAATGCCGAGAGCATTAAAAAAAATACGCAAGGGAATCCTTCATTCGATCATGGTGTAAACGAGTTTTCTCTGTGAGAATTGTTGGAGGTCAAGTAGCCTTAAAAGAACCTTGGTATTAAATATGGTACAAAATGGTACAAAAATAAATGGTACTTAGAGCATGCTCGGCGGGAACAATCCTTCATTTATGTAAAATGGTTGGAGACAATTTTTTTTTGGTGGTCTTAAAAAAGGTCCCGTTAAATGGTGTATAAATAAAATATATTGTACCAAATAAAAGTGCGCACATGAAATATATTAAAAATAAATATGTACCATTAAAATATATAAAAGTCGACTATAAATAAAAATATTATAAAAAAATGTACCATTAATGTTAAGAAAGTAGGGAATATAAATAAATGAAAAGGCATGCATGCATAATGATGAAATGACAATAAGAGCTAAAGAATTAAGGTACCTGAACTTGAAATAAAAATTTTAAAATGTAAGTGACTGGCCAGTCCACTAATCAAGAGTAAATTAGTAAATTATTGATAAGGTACCGAAGTAATAATAAAAATAAATGAATATGAGATGAATAATATTAATTACTATATTATGTAGACAAGTAGGTTATAGGTAAGGTGAATTAGGTACCTATTGAAAATGAATTTTAAATACAATAATATGTCTATTTAAATATGAAGGTTTTCGTAAATTAATGACTATTATGGCGAATATTTGACAGTGAATTGAATAAAGATTGTATTTTTTAAATTAAAGTGTTTTATAGAGGTTTGGTATTTAGGAAAAGAAGAATATCTTTTTAATTCAAAGTAAAAGAAATATCAAAGTAACCATGTAAAAAAAAGGAAATTAGTTCATATATATTTTTTTTTCTTTATTAAAAAATATCGTCAACAACCCTCACTAGAATAATAAAAATATATTATTACAAAATATTAATTAATAGGGCAGATTTGTATTTAAAGTTAGCTAGATTAAGATTATGGTTTAAGTTATTCTTTATAGAAATAAAAAGTAAAAGTTTATTAAATTAAATACAGTAGTATTTAATTCTATAAATTTATAATCCTTATAAATTTAGTATTAGTATATTAGTTATTGTTATTTTATAAGAGTAAATAAAAATAGTTTGTAATTTTCTTTTTTTTTTCAAAAAAACGGGGGAGGTGTAGTGTGCGGCTTACCTCCCTCCTATATAAGTTAGAGTAATTAGTTATTAAGACAGTTAATATACGACAATCAATAAGACAAGTCATCTTTTATTTGGTCTCCCCTAAAGCCACACATTGCAATAGGACGATTAGCAACTTGCAGTCGTTTGATGGGTTTTATATTTTGCATCCTGGTTCGAGACACTTATGAATATATACACATTATTGGAAAGTTGACCTAGTGGTGCAGCATCACCTGGTAATCAATAGGATACCCAACTCCTCACCAACTTAGAGCAGAGGTTTCGTGTTTGGGCTCATTTTAATTGCGACAACCATAAGACGTAGATAAACAGTAAATATTTGCATGCTGCTGCTGCAGCATCACCTGGTTTCTATAGGAGCCAAGCTCCGTATGAACCTAAAGTGGAGGTTTCATGTTTGGGCTCATATTGATGGCCTCATCCAAGAGGACATATTTTATAGATGGTATTCATTGGGATATGATCCAGTTGATAGGAATTATTCTGCACAAGTTTAAAAAGCATAAAATAAAATTAAATTAAGAAATTTAAAAAAACCCCCGCCAAAAACTTTAAAAAGTAATGAAATAACATTTCCTGACTTTATGTTTAAATCATTCCTAAGAGTAAAGTAATATTTTAGTCCATAATTATTGTTGTCAAGGTGTGTCGGGGGACCGCTAATGTAGATGTTTGATTTCACATAACAATATAAATTAAAGGTCTGTTCACAGCGACCCGAATCGAGATAATCAGCGACTATTATGGCGATACAAAATGCAAAAGTCGCTGTTGTGGTAGTATACTTAGCGGTCCCCCGACACACCTTGACAACAATAATTATGGACTAAAATATTAGGTACTTTACTCTTAGGAATGATTTAAACATAAAGTCAGGAAATGTTATTTCATTACTTTTTAAAGTTTTTGGCGGGGGTTTTTTTAAATTTCTTAATCATTACAACCGTTAATGACAATTTTGTGTTCATTATCTCAATGTGTCTGTCCCTCTATTAAAATTTAAAATCGATCATTGCATCATCGATTTCAACATTATTACTGTCTTCTCTACCATCTATCTGTTTCTTTTATTTAACGATTCAGACAGTTTAATTCTATCTCTTGTTTGATTTTGATCGATTGACTCTAGAGTCTAGATCATAATAGGATACTTATTGCCAATTACTGAATAACTATAAAGCTTGTCAGTTCTGTCCGAGTTTTTCGAATAGAAATTTTCTTTGCTCTGACATTCTAGAACCAGAACAATAAAGTATCTATACATATAATAAAATCGTAGGAAAGTCAATTCTGTACATTGAATATTTTTGAATAATAATACTTGGGACGTGATCTACAATCGATATGGAAGCCAAAAATATAGTTTTTAGAATTTTTGTCTGTTTGTCTGTTTGTCTGTTTGTCTGTATGTATGTCCGGGATAAACTCAGAAAGTACTGAATGGATTTACTTCAAATTTTGCACGAATATTATATAGAGGTCGGGTCAACACATAGGCTATATATTATGACGATATCACCTAGGGCGGGGGGAGGGGCTCAAGTTTCAAAATTTTTAGTTTTTTGCTCATATCGCCAAAACAGTGCGTTGTAGAGAGAAAATGTCCTGTACGTAATGAAAGCCCATAAAATTTCCTATAAATTTCTCCTTCACACTTTGTATCTATCTTCACTCCTTGCCATGCTATGAGCTTTTGTCTATCTTTTCTATACAAATTTCGAGTGTCGTTTGATTAACATGCTGGGAGCTTTGGCATCGGTCTTTTCTTGGGGGGGGCCTTCGCCCCCCCCCAACCCCCCCCCCCCACCTCCCCAAATTTCTTGCTTCAAACAAAGCGGTGTTGCGGCGTTATACATCTTTTTTAAGAACAAAGTTAAAAACTAAACTACACATACGGTTTTCCAGTGTTGTTTGTTTTGGGGGGGCTGCGCCCCCCCAAACCCCCCCCCCTTATTACTCATGAAACTTTTGTTCATAATTAAAAGGTATCGTGGAGTTTGTATTGCGTCTTAATAATTATCCTTTGTAGGAACAAACTAAGTCATCTATACATATAATAAAATCGTAGGAAAGTCAATTCTGTACATTGAATATTTTTGAAAAATAATACTTGGGACGTGATCTACAATCGATATGGAAGCCAAAAATATAGTTTTTAGAATTTTTGTCTGTTTGTCTGTTTGTCTGTTTGTCTGTTTGTCTGTTTGTCTGTTTGTCTGTATGTCTGTCCGGGATAAACTCAGAAAGTACTGAATGGATTTACTTCAAATTTTGCACGAATATTATATAGAGGTCGGGTCAACACATAGGCTATATATTATGACGATATCACCTAGGGCGGGGGGAGGGGCTCAAGTTTCAAAATTTTTAGTTTTTTGCTCATATCGCCAAAACAGTGCGTTGTAGAGAGAAAATGTCCCATACGTAATGAAAGCCCATAAAATTTCCTACAAATTTCTCCTTCACACTTTGTATCTATCTTCACTCCTTGCCATGCTATGAGCTTTTGTCTATCTTTTCTATACAAATTTCGAGTGTCGTTTGATTAACATGCTGGGAGCTTTGGCATCGGTCTTTTCTTGGGGGGGGGGGGGCTTCGCCCGCCCAAACCCCCCTCCCCCACCTCCCCAAATTTCTTGCTTCAAACAAAGCGGTGTTGCGGCGTTATACATCTTTTTTAAGAACAAAGTTAAAAACTAAACTACACATACGGTTTTCCAGTGTCGTTTGTTTTGGGGGGGCTGCGCCCCCCAACCCCCCCCCCCCCTTATTCCTCATGAAACTTTTGTTCATAATTAAAAGGTATCGTGGAGTTTGTATTGCATCTTAATTATCCTTTGTAGGAACACCTATACATCTATACATCTATACATCTATACATCTATACATCTATACATCTATACATCTATACATCTATACATCTATACATCTATACATCTATACATATAATAAAATCGTAGGAAAGTCAATTCTGTACATTGAATATTTTTGAATAATAATACTTGGAACGTGATCTACAATCGATATGGAAGCCAAAAATATAGTTTTTAGAATTTTTGTCTGTTTGTCTGTTTGTCTGTTTGTCTGTTTGTCTGTATGTATGTCCGGGATAAACTCAGAAAGTACTGAATGGATTTACTTCAAATTTTGCACGAATATTATATAGAGGTCGGGTCAACACATAGGCTATATATTATGACGATATCACCTAGGGCGGGGGGAGGGGCTCAAGTTTCAAAATTTTTAGTTTTTTGCTCATATCGCCAAAACAGTGCGTTGTAGAGAGAAAATGTCCTGTACGTAATGAAAGCCCATAAAATTTCCTATAAATTTCTCCTTCACACTTTGTATCTATCTTCACTCCTTGCCATGCTATGAGCTTTTGTCTATCTTTTCTATACAAATTTCGAGTGTCGTTTGATTAACATGCTGGGAGCTTTGGCATCGGTCTTTTCTTGGGGGGGGGCTTCGCCCCCCCCCCCAACCCCCCCCCCCACCTCCCCAAATTTCTTGCTTCAAACAAAGCGGTGTTGCGGCGTTATACATCTTTTTTAAGAACAAAGTTAAAAACTAAACTACACATACGGTTTTCCAGTGTTGTTTGTTTTGGGGGGGCTGCGCCCCCCCAAACCCCCCCCCCCCCTTATTACTCATGAAACTTTTGTTCATAATTAAAAGGTATCGTGGAGTTTGTATTGCGTCTTAATAATTATCCTTTGTAGGAACAAACTAAGTCATCTATACATATAATAAAATCGTAGGAAAGTCAATTCTATACATTGAATATTTTTGAAAAATAATACTTGGGACGTGATCTACAATCGATATGGAAGCCAAAAATATAGTTTTTAGAATTTTTGTCTGTTTGTCTGTTTGTCTGTTTGTCTGTTTGTCTGTTTGTCTGTTTGTCTGTTTGTCTGTATGTCTGTCCGGGATAAACTCAGAAAGTACTGAATGGATTTACTTCAAATTTTGCACGAATATTATATAGAGGTCGGGTCAACACATAGGCTATATATTATGACGATATCACCTAGGGCGGGGGGAGGGGCTCAAGTTTCAAAATTTTTAGTTTTTTGCTCATATCGCCAAAACAGTGCGTTGTAGAGAGAAAATGTCCCGTACGTAATGAAAGCCCATAAAATTTCCTACAAATTTCTCCTTCACACTTTGTATCTATCTTCACTCCTTGCCATGCTATGAGCTTTTGTCTATCTTTTCTATACAAATTTCGAGTGTCGTTTGATTAACATGCTGGGAGCTTTGGCATCGGTCTTTTCTTGGGGTGGGGGGCTTCGCCCATTGAATATTTTTGAAAAATAATACTTGGAACGTGATCTACTATACTAACGCGGACGAAGTCGCGGGCAACAGCTAGTTTTATAGTAGTTTTATCGCGGTGGGTGAAAAGGTTTCACGCTCTTAAATTAGGAATGTAGTATTTAAACAAAACTCTTTGGTTTTAAATTAAAATGTTAATAATTAGGAATCCAGGAGCGGGGCATGTAAACAAAATATATCTGATTCGGGCTATTGGAGGTGTTTGACAGACTCGGCGCGGCGCCAACTGCACCCTGTCGGATAGGTATTTGTTTTATTAAAACTATCCACCGCTAGTGCTTCACATTCCATTTTAACATTTACTACCCAAAAGCCAGCGACAGCCACACTTTCGTCATTTTAAAAATTGAAAGTTTTCTTCTATATTATTATGACCCCTATAGAGGCAATAACACGGAGTTAAAACCTTTTTACTCCGTGGATAAAACTATCTCCATACCACAGCAAAATCGGTTGAGTGTTTTGGGCGTGAAGAGGTAACAGATAGGCAGACAGACACACATTCACATTAATAATATTAGTATGAGCACCACAACACGGAGCTAAATATAAATGTTGAATGATGACGACTGTAAACTTTGTAATTGGGTCATTTGTGCCATTCCATCTGTGAATCACCTACAAAAATAACACTAAATGTCCTCTTAATTAACGTTGTAATACGACGGAGCATGCGAATATATCATCACAGTTAATGGAGGGTGTATTCAAATGAAAAATTCAACAGAATTTCTCAAATGGCGAACATTTTTTCAGCCAAAAGCAACTTCTGTGATTCAATGGCAAATTAAGCTAGCGCGGAGCATATTTAGGTGCAAGTCTTTCGTGTACGTATTCGACTAAGGTATAACAGATACCCATTATATTATTATTACTAGAATGTCACGAATTGCACTATAGATAAATAGATTCATGGGCGGGACTACCCACTTTGGGTTGTTTATGATAAGCCTAGGGCAACAGTCTGCTGAATCCGCTGCCCATTGCACGAGCCCTGCCCGGTAGAAGAGCGCCCGGTGCCTCGGGCTGCTCCCCGGAGGTTCAGAAGCTAATAGCTCGCAGCGAAGGAGTCTGTACAAGCAGACACCGCTAACTGGGCTGCCGCAGATATCGCCCCCGTAGGCGGGTCCGGTGGCCCAGCAGCGTAGCGGAGGAAAGAGGCACCGGTGGGTTTTAGTGGGTAAACCCGGGTGTTCCTTCGCAGAACCCGGGGAGTCCCACATATCCCGGCGGCCTTTCCCCCGGGCTACCGGGAATGCGTAATGCATTTCCCATCGTGAAAAAAAAAAAAAAAAAAAGGGCAACAGTCTGCTCACAAATTAGTTTTGGTGGATGATATTATAATTGGTGGATGGTGGATGTTTTACATTAATAACCAAAGAAACTAAAGCGACTTTACAAATATATTCGTTATAACATTAACTAAAATTTCGACGTTCTAAAATCTAAAAGAAAGAAATTTAGAATACCACAGGGACCCCTATCATGACCTATTTTATTCTACGTTTACGATGGTAGCTATTTTAAAATTTTTAAATGTGATTTTTTTTCCTTCGAAAGAAATCAATACTTATAACAATAAATATCTAACTACATAATATCGTTGCAATAAATGCGATTTCATTTTTTTATTTAATGATATTATGATAGCTACCCTTGCGTAGGTATTTCATACCTTATTTCTTCTTTTTAATCTGATATAATTTAAAATCTACTGCATTATCTGTAGCAAAAGTTAGCCAGTTAGTTGTGAAGCTTATTATTCATTGTGTACTTCCCAAATTAATTTTCATGTCCACAAATATCCTGTCTTCACTTGCCAGTCGCATTAATAGTTTAATAAACACATAACTTGTGTCAAAATCATGTACACCAATAGCCGTTACATTTAATAGCCTGTGGTCGTCTGGTTTGGCATCTGTATTCTGCTGGGAATTTACTGGGATAATATCTCGCGAGCGTGATACATTGCTGTTATTACACGCGTCTTCGCGCGCCACGTCAGTCCCAAAACGCAGTGTATCTAAAGTGATATATTGCGACAGTTATTTAGATTGTTATCACATTCCATAGAATGTTAAGCATGTGAAGATGTCCAGTTGGAAGTTGCTGTCCAACCCCCGACCATAAAGAGGGATGTGATATGTTAAACGTGTCTGTCGGTCTGTCATTATATTGTGTGTCTATCTGTGGCATCGTAATTCATAACATCAAAACGGGTAGGCCGATTTTGATCTAGCTGTTTTTGTTTGAAAGCTAAGCACGCTCACTGCTTGAAAAATTGGATTTATCTTTTACTTGCTTCCGGAAAATTTGGTTTTTTTTTCATGAAATCGGTTCAATTTTTTGCATTCTGACGTCAATCGTCTTGGGCTGGCTCGATCGAGAAATTGCCGCTGCCGTAAAAACGGTGTTGAATTAATGCAGCTTGTTTTTTTTTTTGCGGTAGAGACGTTGTTCATATAATTCTGCTCCTATTTTTTAATGCCTGCAATGCAAGATCTTTCTGCTTTCAGAATACCTAGAGACACATACCTATTTTAGAATAAGGAACCCAAATAAACTAGTAAGTTGCAATAAAAAATTTGCAATTTAAAAATAAATCATTTAACACAATCGAATTAATTAAAGTTAGTCATTCGTATCGAAAGATTGCAACACGCTGTTAGGGCTGTCGTTAATGAATTTTTTACATCTACTTTTATTGAATGTTTAAAAGAGTCTCTTTAAGAATTCTTTATGTGATTAAAACCCATATTATTTTAAATTTAGATTATTTTGCTTAAGCATAAAACAATATCTACGTTAAATTGTACAACCTAATTTAAATTGTATATTTTACCATTAAATATTTTTGTAAATTACGACTGTTTATAAAAACAATTAATCCCACCCATTTTAGGGGATGGGGGACGAAAATTACAAGTTTATGAATATTTTTGTTGGTTGTATACTAAACTTAGATTACATACCAAATTTCAGCTTTCTATCACTCCAGGAAGTAGCTAAACATCTTGATGATCATCAGTGTGTCAGTGAGTCAGTGACGAAATCGGTGTATTTCGGATATCAATAAAATCAAAAGTATAAGAGGTATTCAATTGAGACTTTGTATGCTTCATAAGTCTATTGATGACATCATATCCTGAAAATATGTACTATCTGCTACAACGGAAACCAATTCTATGAAGGTTCAAAAAAAACGGCGAAACACTTCGAGAAAAGGTAGGTAGTAAGTACCCTTGCGCTTCGCTTGGCTCGCCGCGGCGGGTGTACTACCGTGCATCCAGATATGGAAAAGAAAATCATTTAAGAAGCAAAAAGTTTTTTCCCAACAGGCAACAATTCTGTCCCTAAAAACCTGGCAAAATGAAATACTCAGAAAATTGCGCATGATAAAAAAAACTTTTTGTAACAGCCCTGTTTGAGCACCTCAGTCATAAATACACGTTTTTGTCCGGCGTGTAATTGCATGTCGAAGCTAATAGATGGCGCTAGGATATTGCCGCGATTAATGAGTCCAATTCCGGCCCAACCCGCATAAATTGTCCCAAAAGAGCCGAATTAAAAGTGGCCCAGATATTGTGCCCGATACCCCTCACATGTGATATGAGTCGTATGTTGAGCATGAGTCATGACGGTAATGGGGCATTCATAAAAAAATACGTGTGGCACTTGGGGACTGCCGCGGTAAAGCTATTGCATAGCATTTTTTACCAACTTATGCAATTATAATTCGCATACGTCTAGTGCGGATTCGCATACGTCTAGTCACACACAAACACCGTGCCGAAGTCTGTCGAACTGAAACGATGTTAGACAACGCACGGCAACGCCGTACTGTATTGAGGATGTTAGGTTTATTTTTGTTACGGATTTTTTTTATTCTTCGCTGCGCTCAAAGCCTGCGATAAAAGCTAGGCTAATGGCTGTAGGTAATTTCTAGTTTTTCGGCACAATTTTAAAAGACGTGTACATCTATCACTGCATAATATGAATTGTACCTACGATTAGGGCCTTGTCTGTAGTTAATATTTAATTAATAATTATTATTAATTACATTTTAAAGTCCGTACCTACCTATTTATACTCTATTAACATAAGAGTTGCCATAATTTGTTTTGTTTATCTGGCACCACAGTTGACTTCATTGACTTAAATAACGAAGTCAACTGCATCACATGCTCTGTTGTTTCACAGTGAATTCTTGATACAGCCTCAGATACCATCAAGAATTCATTACGAGACTGTAGCCATTACATGCATAACTGCTCTATAAATATCCCGCATAACTAAACGTTCCGGATAAACTCCCGAATATAAAACTTAATACGTCTGAAAACAAAGCTGGTTACATTTGTCAGCGCTATGAGTAACGTATCCGCCATTTTGCCAAGATGGCGGACAAGATGGCCGCCAGCCAAACGGTGCTTGGCAGCCGCGGCGGGAATCTATCAATTCCGACTCGTATTCAGCTAACTCATAACTTTTTATTTGCACTTTTACGATTCAGACTAACGTAATTATTGTCTCATCAAAGCATTACGTCGCCTTGTTACGCTCGTCGCTCATAGTTTTGTTGTTCTGGATTTTGAGGTTAAATACTGATATATTAGTGGAACTGTCTACTGAGTACTTTTATGATGGACAGCGTACTATAATTTAAGTGTTAAGTAAATGTTAAACTGCGGTATCTTATAACTTATAAGTAACATACATAAATAAGTAACATGAATAAGCGTAAACGGTTTTAAACCATGTAATAAGTATTATGAAGTAAATTATTGTAGTTTGACTTATATTTTTTTTACTGCTTCAGGATTTAGGTAAATGATAAATCATTTCAAAATAATTAAAATCAGTGAAGTTTTTCTTAAATAAGCATAACATATAAAATAATACTATTCTCTATATTGATCAAAGTTCGTGAATTTTAGCAACTTTTGCCTTAGTTCATAGCTGTATCAGATCTTTCGTCAGTGAATTGTAAATATTATTAGTTATAATTAAATGCAATTACTATTCCATAATACTTGTAGAAGTTAAAACGATCGTTTAGTTTAGTATAATGAGCTTAATCATAAATTAATATTTAAATAAATAGATGATTTTGCAAAAGATTGCGAAATCATCTATATGTCGGATGGTCAGAGTTTAGATCAGAACCTTCAGACATTGTGGGCTTACATGGGTATCGTACAAAAGAACAAAACTTGTAAAAATCAAGTCTTGTCTTCAAATCAGAGCACTAAATTATTATAACACTGTACACACTCACTATTCCCTCGACACTATACTCGAACACTTCACTGTACACTACACTACACTGACACAAAGCGAAACGTAGGACAGTTTCGTAAGCACTTGTTGACTGGTTGACGGCTGGAGCGAGAGTGTTCGACGCTCCACCCCACCAGAGCTTTACGACTCTGTCGAAGCGCGCCATTTCTAAGTTGCACCAATTCGCCGCTTGGTGGCGCACTTGCGCTTCGTTTCGTGTCTGTATTCATGACCGGATACGACACGGCCATCCTGCGACGACGTGCGTCCTCGCACGTTAATCTGAAACAGTATTGAAACAAGCACAGTACCTATGCGCTCGACCATTCCTGACGCTTCATAATGCTGTCAATGTATGTTGAAAGAAGTTCATAGTTTATCAATCAAACTTGTTTATTATAACCAACCATAAATTCTATTCGCAAAAGAACCTTAAAAACAAAAATTGACAGCATTAGTCTAAAGACATCATTTGATTCTTAACTAATACTAAAACTCAAGATTAAACATAATTGACAACGGCTCAAGTCTTAGAGCATTAAACCAGACGCTCAAGTACCATTGATAAGATGTATTCTCAAAAAAAATCACATTTAACTTCGGTTACTCATTCGTGGTCAAGATTCACAACACACAAAGCGAGTCAGTCACATGACTCTATGGTCTTGGCTTCGAGGCTAGACCCGACCACAGCATCCAGAGCTACTGCACTCCGCGTACCCACGGACAACCACAAGGGTCGATACCGATTTCTACTAGGCTACGGCTACAGTACAATGGTATGGTCTCCGAAGTCCGACCCAACGAACCGAGTATCCGAAAAACAACTAAAACAAATGCACTAAACATCTTCAACAACATCAATAGGTACTTCGCACTCAGGCATTTTTCTAAGAGGATCATGAGCGAATTTGTAAGTACGTTTGTTCGTCAACGACTTTTAAAGATATCGGTCATCATCTAAAAGTTCTACAATTTGAAATGGACCTCTAAATTTGGCATGCAATTTGGTTTGGTTACGTTCTTCATTTTCCATCCAAACGTCCCAAACGAAATCACAACTATGGAGAGAAATGAAAACTGACTATTTACTACTTTCAATTTGTCTTAGCAATTAGATTTATTCAAAAAAAGCATTAGAAATGGTTTAAACTAATCAACTCTTCTAATAGTAATTTACTAAGTTACGACTAACTAATTCATGTACCTTTTGAGAATCATGAATTTTATCAAAATAAATTCAATGACAAATCAATGACAGCCTTAGGATCCACATTCTCAGTTCATAGGTTTGCAAACCTGCGCACACACAGCAACTCATACAGAGTGCCCGAGTCACACCACGACTCAGTGATCAATGCTACACGGCATGATCCGACTGTACCACCCAGGACTACCGCAATACCGCCTATCCACGGACTACCCATAGGGCAGATGCCGATTTCTACCGGACTACGGCTACAGTATCCTGGTACAGTCTCCACACTTTTGAATGTGAACCCTACACAGCTTTTGACTCTGGCAACATTTCTTAAGTCTCCACCTCATTATCCTCATCAATCTCAATAGGTACCTGACTTTCGGGCATCTTTGGAATACTAAAATAGCATTTTTGAGACCAAACGGCATTGTTAAAAATTCAAACTGTCCCTCTGGTGAAATGAATGCGGTACGCTCAATCGAGTCTGCCTGTTCAGGTATTAATGGAATCCACTAGCACAGTCCAATTTTCTGAAGTAATTGGCACCATATAACATTGAAATTTGGTCAGTAATTAATTATAATCACTAATCACATTCACTGAAGATAATCACTAAGTCTTAAAGTAATTTTAAGATCCAATCACATAATCATTCCAGAGTATCAACTGACAATTTTGCTATCACAAGTCTGTTACAACTACACACAATAATTAAGTCTTACAATAATTGATTTCTGTCAACACACAGCCCTGTGGTCTGCAACCACATCTCATTACCCTAAACCTAGGGTTCCCTGGTTTCCAATGAAACCCGACCTCCACCAGAGTTGACTGCTTACCGCGTACTCACGGACAACTCAAAGTTGACACCGATTTCTATCGAGCTACGGCTACACGACAACCTCTGGTACGGTCCTATCAATTTGTAAACTTAATTATCAGTCTCTATGTCATCATTACTATTTAGTTCCTCAAAATCGTCAGTTACACTCTGATTTTCGGGCATTCTGCGTTATCTATCATGAGCGTACTTATATTTTCATGGTTAAATCGGTGATTTGAACTGGACACAATAATTGAATCGTCTATAAATGTTACTATTGCCAATACCAACTAAAGAAATTACGTTATTTAGTCGTTTACCTCGTTACTAGCAATATTTTCTTTAATTAATGTACACTCGGCACCAGAATTGAAAATTAAAACACTCACAAAGTGACTTACAGGTACTAGATGGGGTTGGAGGGGGACTTCACACAGGTCGACACGCTTCACTGTTGGGGTTGCAGCAGCGCTAGATCCACCCGCAGTACAGCGGTTGCCGATGTGGCCAAGGTTGCCACACTTGTAGCAGGTGATAGCGTTGCTGCTGGCTGGAGAACGCTGTACCGCCCCTTACGCCGAAGAAGTAGACGCAGGCTTCTTAATATCATTCTTCTGCGCGCGACAGTGTGCTTGCTTACGTCCGAGCTCACCACACGCATGACATTTGATTTGCGAAAACGTTTCTTGCTTCATACGTTTCCCGTTCGTTACGTCATGTCGAGAATCCACAGGAGCCTTACGTTTCAAAAGCGAAAAGGCCTGCAGTTCTTGTTGCAGCTGACTGCGCGTTGTTAGCTCCGTTGTAAATGCGAGTCGTTACAGGCGGCTGTCAATTTGTGCCAAATAAGCGACCACAGTTGACACTGTAATTTGTTCTACGCTCACATTCTTCCATCGGCTGAGCAGCGACGTTATGAGACGACTGGCGTAGGCGGAATAGGTCTCGTTTTCTTTTGGTTTTTCATTATTCAAATTTATGAGGGTAGCCGCTAAAGTTTCAACGGTTACAAATCTAGCCGTGAATAACTCTTTAAACTGAGGCTAAGTAATTCCTGGATAGGTAATTTGGGGCAGCCATGCCGATGCGGAGCCTTTTAACGTCTTACTTAGCATCACAATCAGTTGCCCGCCTTGGACAACATCACCGTACAAACAAAGATCGGCCGTTGCGCACCATGATCGCGCATCCGCGTCTTGCCTATCCGGATTAAATTCTGGCAAAATAACGTTATTACTCACAGCTGGGGTCCTCAATGTTTGTATCAATTCACGAATTTGTTGATTCTGAATTTCGAAAAGTAACCGCCATTGATCTTCATTTTTGTCAAGGTTATTTGCGTCTTTTGCACGATTTGATCCCAGTTCTGATGTCGGATGGTCAGAGTTTAGATCAGAACCTTCAGACATTGTGGGCTTACATGGGTATCGTACAAAAGAACAAAACTTGTAAAAATCAAGTCTTGTCTTCAAATCAGAGCACTAAATTATTATAACACTGTACACACTCACTATTCCCTCGACACTATACTCGAACACTTCACTGTACACTACACTACACTGACACAAAGCGAAACGTAGGACAGTTTCGTAAGCACTTGTTGACTGGTTGACGGCTGGAGCGAGAGTGTTCGACGCTCCACCCCACCAGAGCTTTACGACTCTGTCGAAGCGCGCCATTTCTAAGTTGCACCAATTCGCCGCTTGGTGGCGCACTTGCGCTTCGTTTCGTGTCTGTATTCATGACCGGATACGACATATATAATATATAATTAATGCGTTGCTGTCTGTCTGTTTGCTATATCTACACGCTTAAGCCGATGAACGGTATCTGAGTACGAAAAAGGAAATTTAGTAGGTATTCTATCGATCACTGAAAGTGGTAGAGACTAAGACTGACATTTCAGTGTCGCGGGCACCCTGACCTACAGGCTAGGAGTACATTATTTGGTAACCTGATACTTACGGACGTCATCAATAAAGGTGGTCAATGTAACAGTAATAGTCAAATACTAAATTAATTATAACTAAAATATGATCAAAATTCTGAGACAAAGCTAGAGCTATGAATAAAATGTCAAACAAGTAATTTTGTGACTACTTTGGACACAGAATATAATATTATAATATTAGTAGTACCAAGTACCAACCTTGGACCATAATATCGAATTTGCATTTGCAAACCATAAACACCTAGCGAAAATTCTTTGTTATGATTTATAAGCCATCACAAAAACCGATTCTTCACATTTAGAATCACAGTAGCTCATTCATTTTCAAGTCAACATTAATCATAAAACCATTTTATCATACTCAATTACGCGGAAAAACCTGTGGGAGAAAATGATAACAGACCGCCATTATGGATATTTGGCGCTCGATCACGATATTTTATAATTTGGCGTTAAGTGGAGTGGCGCGTTGACATAATGGCGGTACAGCCTGATTCATCGACCTTCACCTGGCGACAGAGCGTGACGTCACTAGGGTTGAACAAACGTTTTCTGAAATGATAAATCATCGTGCTGAAAAAATCAAATTGTTTGAATTCGTCAACGCGTTTAGACACGTGTTTTTGGATTTTAGAGACGACATAACCGTTTTGGTTTCATTCTCGTTCTAAAAACCTTTTTTATTTATTTATTTAGCATTTATTGCACACAAGACACTATTTACATAAAAATTGACATAGAAAGACGACACAAAGGGACTGCTTATTTCTAAAGAAATTTCTTACAGCAGCCCTATGAAGAAAGATGTGATATTTTAAGGTAATCGCCATCGATTTATATGTAAGGATATGCCTACTAGAAGATTTTGCTAATAGGTTTTTCATACAAGGAAATAGAGAGCCATCTATGAAAAATCGATTGAACTACGTAGTGCGACACAATATTCGGCCGCGTGCGAATGCTGTTTTACCGACGAACCACGCGTTCCACCTGGCGTTGAAAACGATCAAAACGCTGAAAATGCCTCCTATTTTTAGCAAGATCGTTTTCAACGCCAAGTGGAACGTAGGGGTTGCGTCATTACTCGGTAAAACAGTAGCCATGGCGGACATCGGTATGTAGTAAAATTATAAATTAATTATTTCTATTCTTAAACAGTTTGTGAATTTGTGATGCTTACCGATGATAAGATATTCCAATGTGCTTTTTTAACTTTTTTGACATAATTTTTGCAGCTTTTTACCACACAACTAGGCATTTTTATGGCACTGAATAGACATACGATGACACCCGATTTGTTCTGCGGACCACAGACGACTAAGTCACGTAGGAGTCAAACGGAGCGTTTTGACCCCTACGAATCTGCATCATTGCAATGCGCGATTGACCCGGTCCTTAGTAATATATAAGTCTATGGTAATCGCACATTTATCAGCAAGCACGCGCCGTACGCGCCGCATTTTAGAATTCGTTGTATGAAATGATGTGAAACCTCGCACATTCGTCCGCACCGTATGCGCCGCATTTTAGAATTCGTTGTATGAAATGATGTGAAACCTCGCACATTCGTCCGCATCGTACGCGCCGTATTTCGTGTACTATGCGGCGCGTTCGACGCGTACGGCGCGTACGGTGCTGACAAATGTGCGATCAGCTTTAAAGACATCAGATAGAGAGTACCTACACGATTACAAAATTAAAGTATCTTTACCATTTAGTGATAGTTGAATTTCAGGATAAAATTGACAATAAAATGTTTATAGTGCAATGAGTATACTCAATTATCATGCTCTACATTTTCGATTAGCATAACTTTAAGATATTTATGTAGTTTTTGCGGCAGCCCTACAGGGGATGCTTTGATTTAAATGTTTGGAGAGAGATAATTGGACTCTAAGCTGATGTTGAGAGATTTTAATCAACAAAATATTTGCCCGTATTTCTACGGCTTTATTCTTTCATTTTTGTAATATTTATATTTCTTGTTGGCGCCGGAATTTGTAAGGGTTCTTGCTCTGGTTGGGTAAAGCTTTTATATTGATTAGGCAGCTTTTAACGTTTTCTAAATAGGAATTTCCTACTTTACAAACTAAAATATCTCACCAAGATATTAAAATAATATCTTAATACAAAATGGTGCACCAGATATTCAAAGAATTCGCTAGTCATTCAATTAAATAGCAGATTCAACCAGATGATACTAAGTATATATATTTTATTAAAATGCAATATTATTCTACATAACTTTTTATTAAACTTTTTGCATAAATCAAGGCCTTACGAAAACTTTTAAGGCCGTCACAGACTTAGCTATAATATATATTAATATATTTATAGCTAGGCATATTAATATATATTTTCTATACAATTTTCGCGTGACCACACACTCAGCTATAATATTATATATTGCTGGTCTCAGTGTGTTTAGTACGGTATATTAATATATATTATAGCTAAGTCTGTGACGGTCTTTATTCTTAAAAAATATTTATATTTTAAGTGTTTATCTAGATTAGGTTGATCCTTAATGGCCGCTCCACATTCTCGCGAGATATTTACGTGAGAATCGTCAAGAGATTCTTGATTTGTAGTGAGAACTTCTTTGGGTACGCACCGTGGTACGAGTACACACAAAGTTCTCAAAAATTTCTCACTACAGTTCTCGCGCATCAGGCGCGGGCGGCTCGCTTAATTACTGAGATTCATGCGAATGTGGAGTCAATGTAACACGTTCTCGCATGTCCTCACGTTCTTGCGTTCCTATGTCTCGCGACAAAAAAACCGACAAAAACCGGAGACCAACAAGAAGAATACGCGAATCACATTTCTCACATTCTGCCGAGAATGTGGAGCGGGCATAACTTTCTTTCAATTTTTAATTTATGGATGGCTAATGAGCAAGGTCAGCGCGAACAATTAGGAACTGGTGTTATTGCCACACGTCCGGAGGAAACGACTGAATGTTTGAGCCCGTGCCAATCTCCCGAGATCAGCATCATCAACTCTCCTAGTGGAATGCAACGATGAAATTTGTTGCAATAGAAATAAATTAACATGAGTTACAAAATGATATTTATTGAAATAATCATAATAATTATTATTTAAGTATTATTTACAATCACTAAATCATCCGTTTGAACGTTTTCGGGAAGTACACTTGTATATGTGTAAGAGCAATTACATGTTCCCATTTTGGGTTCAATATTAGTCCTAACTGTGACAACCGAAGGTTGAATCTTTCTTAAATTGTTGGCTAAAGGATCCTTTGGATTTTCCTTAGTTCCTTCCATCAGTCGACGAATCACATACATCTCCTGCTTTGTCATGTAAATTGGTTGGTTGTATATAACCCAGACAGCCGACTCCCAGCAACCGGGTTGCGTTAAGGAACCTTCGTAGGTCATATACTTGTTAGTCTCCGGCAGCAAGGCGGTGATACTCAGATCATTGATAAGATGGGAGGTTTCCGCATATGCTATCTTGGTCAAAGCACTGGTCAGCACACGTAGCTCCGGCCGCGACGTCATGTCTCCAACTTTCACCATCACCGATACAACCGCTACCCCCTGAGGCTTTTCCTGCGCCTCAGTCATGTTACGATACAATTCTTTGTTGTATCCGTAAAGCTGTATTTCCCCCGAGAAATATTTGCCATTTATCTGATGTTCGGAGCCTAGGGGATCGGATAATCCATAATGGATGTTGATTCTCTCAAATTGATATTTGTATGATAGAGGGCCTCCGCTAAACACGACTTCGGTATCATCAGTCATTTTGAACTCCAGAGATCGGCCGGTATTTTGTAAAACCCCGTTTACATTTGGGCCGTCGATTTCGAAATCACCGAGAGTCGGGTCGTAAATCAGCTTATTCGTCTCAATATTTATTGGACTTTGTCGTTTTCCTTTTGAGCATACTTGCCATTGAGGATTAATGAGACCCCAAAATTCCGGGCCCGAAATACCTTCGTAGCTCCACCACGACTCCCATGAGCAAACGGTAGAGTCCGCGTATAGTAGAAGTAGGATTATTAGCTTCATCATTAATTATTTTATAGCACAACTTATCGAATATTTTTCACTGAATTTACTGTGTATGTTTCCAGCTCATTTTGCATGCAAGGCTGTTGCAGGTCGCCAAAATTTCTACTGGAGTGTTTATTTGCAGCGGCGCCCGCGTATATTTCGGTAGCGCTATTCCCGGCGTGCGACGTCACATGTCTGACGCAACGCGACGTTTTTAAATTATTTTGCACGCGAGCGTCTGTTGTCAGGGATGTTAAACAATTCAGTTTGTTTTTATGGGCGATAATTACTTTATAGTTTATGATTCCTACGTGAGGCGACATGATGGATGTTTTATAACTCGGTGATCGTTAAGATAGCTTAACGTTCTATAAATTGGATTTTTATTTTGTGCACCTGGAATGTCAAACAAAGGGTTTTAATATAAAAAATATTAAAATGGGATGTATGGTACTTTCAACAACGTTCTTTGCAAACTATACTTAAATGTTGTAAAATGTCGTCAACGTCCTGAAACATCTTGCTCTTCTTCAAGATATTATGGACTTAAAGAAATTGATCATGAAACATAATATGGGTTAGTGGAACGACCGCTAATTAGGTGCAAAACATTGACTTTTGAAAAAAGTGATGAATTAATTGGGCTGGGAAAGCTGGTTAAAGGTCGTGGCCGTGGTCGAAGCGTGAGGAATTGATTGCGACGTTGTGCAACCTCAGAGCCTGGCCGCCTTAGTGCCAATAGTGATCTGGCCGACTGCCGCTATGGTCTGCAAACTGATCATATTCCTATGCATCATAACTGTGGCGGGTGAGTGGTAAAATTTATTCTATTTGGATATACTATGCAAGGGAACAATCATACGTTGTGTTGGATATATCAACATTGCCTTATTCACGTCTCAGCAAATTGACTAAAGCCACTAGAGTTAGCATCTAAATCTTAAGTACATAGCCATTATTGTATTTTAAATCGTAACTTTTAACTATTAAGTAACAATCATTCCTTCGAAACTAAATTATGCAATGTCAATTATTTATAATGCCAGTGAAAGAGCAAACGTCGTTAATAATTTCGTTTTAGATCTTCAAGAAGCAGTAGAGGAGAATGAAACTGAGCTACAGGATGTGGACTTGGAGGCAGTATGTCCCGAGCTCAGTGGACAAATCATTGGGGGCAGACCAAGTTCTGTCACCAGACATCCATACCAGGTGTCCATGGTGATCAACGGGAACTCATTTTGTGGAGGCTTCATCATCAGTAGAGATTATGTAATGACAGCAGCGCATTGTGTTCAAAAGTGAGTTACTTACATATTTACATTTACTTGTATGATTGCTTAACTATTACTGTTTAGAAACAGTAATAGTAATTATTTCATATTTAACATCCACTTCATTGTTGTAGCCATTTACACAAATCTGTTGTTTTATTTACATAATTTTCCTGATACTTATTATTTTTCTATTACAATCTGTTTCTTTGCTTCTGCATTTAATTGTCCTTTTTAGCACCTCTCCTCAAGCCATCCGTCTCCGTGTGGGAAGTACTCGTCGCGAC
This sequence comes from Plebejus argus, assembly GCA_905404155.3. Classification (NCBI taxonomy): domain Eukaryota; kingdom Metazoa; phylum Arthropoda; class Insecta; order Lepidoptera; family Lycaenidae; genus Plebejus; species Plebejus argus. The sequence goes on from FR989936.1 coordinate 3,369,010, forward strand.
TCCGGAGGTCGTATAGTCGCCGTATCCAACGTCACAGTTCATCCCCTCTACGGCCAGCCCATGTATGACCACGACATAGCTGTGCTTCGCCTGGCTCAGCCCCTTGTCTTCGGAGGTGCTATACAGCCTATACGGCTTCCTCAGCCGCGTCAGGCGGTTCCGCTGGTCCGACTTACTGTGACTGGATGGGGTTTGACAGCGGTAGGTTAAAAAATGTTTGCCTTCGTAAGAAAGAAAGACCTTTTATTAGAACGAATCTTACACACTCACACCATATACTTAAACGTATCTAACAAATTATTTGAAGACTTCTTGAATAGTTTCCCCTAAAAGTGTCTGATATTTACAGCCTCGGGGTCGCCGTATCCCCCGCATCATGATGGAAGCCAATGTACCGGTGGTGCCGCACTGGCTCTGTCAGCTGTCGTATGGGGATGCTCTCACCCCTAACATGTTCTGTGGGGGACATTTCCTTATAGGCGGAGTGTCGTCTTGCCAGGTACAGTCTAGCCTTTAATATTTAACATTTTACGTAATTACGTCTTTTAAACTTCTTTGATCCCCGACAAAAATTCTACTCTGCTTATTTGACATTATAGCTCTCAAACAAATAAAACAATTCTGACCCTTTAGCCTAGACCTTTACCTTATCGCTTCTTTATGGAATAGCCGATAAAAATGTATGGAATTGACATGAGCGTTCGTTTAATATGAAGTTGACTTTCGACCGGTTTGACTCGTCTAATGTCAATTCCATAAATTTAGATCGGCGATTCTATAAAGAAGCTACAAAGAAAACGTCTTGGCTACAGGCTCTGATCTAATTTTCTTTGTTTTTCATCATCACCATCCTCTCTACTGCCTGGTAATATTTAATTGAAAATTTGTGTTTGTTTTAGGGTGATTCTGGCGGCCCAGCTGTATTTCGCGGTACGGCATTCGGAGTTGTGTCGTTCGCCAGAGGATGTGCCCTGCCACTGTCGCCCACCGTGTTCACAAATATCGCCGCGCTAAGAGACTGGGTCACGCAGAACACGGGTGTCTGAATGTCAACCATATGCCGTATATAATAGAACTCAAATTGCCTTTGGAATATCTGTGATATAAATAAACGGGAACATTCCGATTTTTTTCAGTTTTCTTTAATAAAATCATAATGGAATATTTCGTGTTTGTCTACATCCCAATAGTTGTCGACGGTGATTAATGTTTTTAAATTAATAGAGGAAATCTTTCTTTCTAGAAAGATTGAAGAAAATCTTTTTTACTTAAACCAAAAAATACTTTTAATAACAACTCTTGCTTTTTTAGACAGTGTCTATATTCATTGAGAAAATCACTGATTATGAAGCACTATTATATTATCAGTATATTCCATGTAAAACTACATAATATTATAAGCTCTGAAAAATCTTCATATGTTTCAAATCATATTTAGAACCTTTCTGTTTTGTGCTATACCTATATTATCTCTAATCTCACTATGAAAATGTAAATTGAAATCTTTATATACAGGGTGTAACAAAATAAGTGATAAATGATAATACTTAAGGGTGTATGTGTGTGTCTTGTATAGAATTCACTGTGGAGCGAGCGCCCCAGCGTCACGAGTTTCCCCATACAAAACCGATTTTTTTTAACTTTCAGCGCTGCTACTTTCACAGTGAACTCTCTACAACGAATACGTACACACCCTAAAGTATTATCATTTAGTTTTGTTACACCCTGTATAACCTCAAAAATTCTAGCTTTTTTCATAACCTCTGAGTTACCTCTACCATTCACCATCACCAGGTATACGAGATATCCCTCTTCGGGTTCATAACCTCTGAGCTACGAGATGGTACCTATGCAAAATGTCCCTCATCGGGTACGAGTCCATATCCTCTGAGTTACTTCTACCATTCACCATCACCAGGTATACGAGATGTTCCTGATCGGGTACCAGTTCAAGGTGCTGTCCCCGATCTTCACGATCCACTGGGGGCTACAGGCGCGCCGGAGCCGCCCGCTCTGGCGGGAGAAACAGAACGCCAAGAACAGAAAACACTTCGAGACATTCAAGCGGGAGCTATTCGCTAGGTATTTGTGCCCCAATTTCAGAGATTTCTTGATAGGAGTTTATCTAATCCACAGCAATTTCTGTCAGAAGTTTATCTATTTAATAGCATTGTTGATTTTCACATAAGCCAATCAAAAGCTCTAGTTAATAAATATATACCTGTCACAAAAACCTCATAATTAATTATTGAAAACAGAAATTGTAGACCGTATAATCGCAGCAATGTTTTATAATTAAACCTGATAAGTAACATATTACTTATCTTGAGGTTTTGTTCCTTCTTACTTTCCAGATGATGCTATTCTCTATTTATGATTACGACCGCGGAAAAGGTCCTCAGTCTCTATATTTTTACAGGAGTAGTATAAGTAATAGTTTTATTAAAAAAGTAATTGTGCCTGCTTATACTCTATAGCTCTAATACTGTACTAGTAAAAAAAGTTATGCTTTAACTATAAATTATAATATTACTAGCTGTCCCGGTGAACTTCGTGTCACTTTAAAACCTTTCCTGGACTTGTACGAATATTTAAGACTAAAATCAGCCCAATCCGTTCAGCCGTTTTCGAGTTTTCGACTAACACATTTGAAAATCCATTTTTATATATAAGATTTCATTCTTATACGTTTTCACTCTGCAGGTACAGGAAGGACCCACTGCACTTGCTCCATCGGCCTCAACAGGCAAAGAAGACATAGGCCTCGCAAGGCCGTGCTAACCTGCCCGGCCTGTGCATCCTACTTACGCTTTTGAACTTCTGATAGTGAGTTCAATAAACCAATGTAGTGAAAAAAAAAACTGAAACGAAACTCAAAATAACAACAACAACAAACCAGTGAACTTTAGCAGTTTTTTTGAAGGTATAACTATAACAGTGAAAAGTGTTGTATAGTTTGTGTTACAGTATTTTGTGAAACACCATACCTACTTGAAAATAACGTTGATCCTTATTTAAAGACGTTGCAACAAGCATTCCATTTAAGGGCCCGGGTTACCCTCGAAATTTTCATACATTCTTAATACCAAAATCATTTTCTCATACGAAAATATTTAACATGTTTGAGTTATTTTTCAGCTTAAGATAGTAATTACCTAGGGTCCTGAACAAATTTTTTTTACAAAATATTTAAATACTAAAAAAAAAAATTGTGTTTAAATATTTTTTAGTAAATTTACTACTAAATATTTAAACACCAAAAAATAGACAAAAACACTAAAAAATATATAAATAAATAGTAAATTTACTACAAAATAATAAAAAATATTTTTTAAAGTTTAAATATTTTGTAGTAAATTTACTATTTATTTATATATTTTTTAGTGTTTTTGTCTATTTTTTGGTGTTTAAATATTTAGTAGTAAATTTACTAAAAAATATTTAAACACAAAAATTTTTTTTTTAGTATTTAAATATTTTGTAAAAAAAAATTGTTCAGGACCCTAGGTGATTACTATCTTAAGCTGAAAAATAACTCAAACATGTTAAATATTTTCGCATGAGAAAATGATTTTGGTATTAAGAATGTATGAAAATTTCGAGGGTAACCCGGGCCCTTAAGGTTAACAGTTGGAGATTTCTAGAGTTTAGACTGTCATGCATTTGCGTTGTCTCCAAACTGCTTGTACAAAATTGTCCGGTAGAGTTAATAGCTTATAAGTGTATTTCCTGAGAAATGCACCAATTATAACATTAACTGATTGTTGCATTTACTTTTATCAATAGTTTTATTAATGGGGCTAGATGGTGTAAGTGTAAAAATTACCAGTGCCATAATTATGTGACTTCGAAAAAAGTATGTATTGTAGTTCTCTTGCTGAAATTATTATAATTATTATTTGCATTGCATTCGTAAAATAAATGATGTTACATCATTATAAACGAGAGAAAGCTTTTGTGTATGTGTTCCGATGTTTTGGAAGAATTTTGGACATTTCTGACCATGAAAAAACCACTCTATATTGGTCATCTTATAACATTAATTTAGTCTCTACGTACTTTGTTAATACTTGGTATCCAATAGTTGGTATCCCTATTCCCTAACACATTTTGAAGAATACTGTAAAGAATTTTGTACATTATTAAGTGATTTAAGACTTGTAGTAAATATCGTAATTGTGCGTCTAGATTTAACCTGACTATGACCTTGACATTTCAGAAGCGTGTGTAAAAACTGTAGAAAAATAAATACACTAATAACTATGCGAGGTCTGCTAATCTTTGTCTGGCAATTAGAAACGTAATATGACAGACAAAATTAGTAGACCTGTCTACAATCTACATAGATATTACTGAAATAAATGTCACGCCATAGAATTTTAGATCGATCCCTTTTGACAACGCAATGCATTGCAAGAAAAGAAGCGATGTGGCTTCGAAGTAACAACCATAAGAAAAATAGTAGATTAGTAGAGTAAATACTATGTACTGAATAGTATAGGCATAGCGTCTACATAATATCTGTTACTTGTTAACAAAATATATTTATAATGTTTACATCTTCTGATATTTAACAGTGTTATATTGTGTGAGCTTAGTCTGTATAGCTGCCGTTCTGTGTTCTAACTTTCGTAGCAATCTAAATGGCGTGTACGCAGTCCATAACAGTCCAAAACGCTTTACCCTTTAGTTAAGTTTTCTTTATCGCTATTTTATAGAATCGCCGATTAAATGAAATTGACATAAGAGTTCGATAAAATAAAGTCGACACTCGACTCATGTCAATCCCACGTCAATCCCATACATTTTAAAGACAACGTCTTGGCTATTTACTCTGTTTCTCTGGAAGCCTGTTTGGAGTGTAACCAAGCCAGATGGACGGCTCGAGAGTCGAGAAAGACTAGTTTTACTTGTATGCATATTGCGTAGTATCATGCCAAAAGGATGCATTCTGATGTTTTACCTTACTGCATTAAGTGATAAATTTAAGGATCATTACTGTACTTCAAAGTACTTTCGTATTTTTTTTTTGAGGCAGTAACTATTCAAGCCAAAGACTAGAAAGAAAGTAACTGAGAGACATAATGTAGGTAGTAGAAGTAAAGTTAATGTACTGATTGAATTTGTAAATTAGAGTTTACTGTTGTACTGTTTGTTAAACGTAATAATTTACGGTTTAAGCAATATTGTTGTTTCGCACTTACGTTGTTTTTTACTTTTATTATTGTTATTAGTTTTTATGTTTGATAAATTGTTTTACCTGATATTTGATAAAATATTATAAATGAAAGGAGAATATACCGTTTGTAAGTTTAGTTGAGAAATATCTTGCTTATGATTAGAGTTAAAAAATATAATATACTAGATGACGCCAGCAACTCCGTTGCGCCAAAACTCGTTTATCGCGCGGGAACCTTACATTTTCCCGGGACAATAAGACGTATTCTATGTCCTTTCCCGGGACTCAATTAAATATCTCCATACCAAATTTCAGAAACATCGGTTCAGCGGTTTGGGCGTGAAGAGGTAACAGACAGACACACTTTCGCATTTATAATATTAAGTATGGATATAATATTAGTATGGATATTATAATTATGTATAGTAACAGCCGAAGATAGGTATTGTAGGTATTGGTATAAATTCTTTAGTCTTAACCAGGGTATCAATAAGGGTACACTCAAATATAATAAAGACAAACGACGAAAGATTTATAGTACCGTGAATAATTATTATTATCGTCAATTGCATTTAAATATAATTTGATTCGTAACTTTAAAACTGATTCTTGATCCCTACGAAACGTGCGCAACGAAGGTGCTGCAGACCATTCACAAACAAAATATGTGCTCTATTATTTACTGGACATGTGCTGTTCCTGTACGTTCCCCTATAAAAAGTTTTCTTATACAATTTTCGGCTAGCTTAACCACAGAATATAATTATATTAGTAGTACCAAGCTTAACAAGATTTAACGAGACGCAAGTACGCGGCACCGCCATGCATGATAGCAATTAGCGATATAGTGCTCCAGTTCTCTATAAGAATGTGGACAGGGCGTTGCTGATAAAGGAGAATAGTCTAAAATGACGTTTTTGTATAATAGAAGCGTTAGTTTCTTTTTAAAGCCTTGTCGAGCTGTACTGAACTGAAATGTCAAAAGGCGTCACGATATTTGGCACATCAATTTCATATTATTGCTTAATTTGTGTACCGTCAAATCCCACCTAGTTTCGTCTCGTTTCAGTGTGATTGACACTTATCCACCTGAATTTTAATAATTACTGACATAATATAAGTAGGTATTGTTTGTTTTTTGTTTGTTGTTAGGCAAATGGAATTAATTGTTAATATACTTTAATTATTTTTAGTATCTAGGTAATTATAATCATATAATCATGTATTACGTGTATTTATAATATTATAATTTTGTATAATAACGCACAAGTTATATTTGATTTTGATATTATAAATTATAAATAGTTAATTAAACAGTTTAGTTAATTACCTCTTTTAATTACTTAAACCCTAGTGTTGAATTTGAATTTTAAATAATTTGAATTTGAAAGTGTTACTTTTAGTAATATAAGTACCCTTAGAATAATAAACATTAATTATTTATTATTCGATTATTATCAGAATTTAACACATGTTATAAGAATTTAAAGAATTGAACAACAAACTAGACTTTTTTTTAATTAATTTGACATTGATGAATGGTTAAGGTTATGGATGTCTGTGTCAGTGATTATGACTATCTGCTGATTCTATTACAATAGCCCAGATAGCATAGACTATTTTTTTTAAATTTAATGTTCCCATTTAACCGTTTTTGGAACTATACAAACCGTAAGACATTTCCATGTTACCGTAGGTACTAGGTACATGTTTTTCGAGATCAAAAGTATTCTATGTCCTTTTCCGTTACTCAAACTATCTCCATACCTTTCATCAACGTCAGTTCAGCGGTTTAAGCTTGAGGAGGTAACAGACAGACACAGTTTCACATTTATAATATTAGTATAGATATCATATGGATGTGCCATCATCAACGTCCAACCTAACGGACATCCGTCCCTATGACGTCACTCGTGTTAGTGACCTTGGAGAAGACCCAGTCGTGTATAACGGGGTTGGACACCCGGGTGTAGACACCGGGAAAGTTGCCCCGGGCGCAGCCTAGACCCCATGACACTATACCGATGAGGACACCGTTACTGACGATGGGACCGCCGCTGTCACCCTGGAAATTAAACAGGTTTATGGTCAGAAAGGAGTTTTACGTAATACCCTTTATATTTGTGTTAGATGTAATAGATACAGGTCTATAAGACCATCTCATTATGATAAAAGATACTCACCCTGCAGCTATTATTACAACACAAGCGCCTTGTATTTGTTGGGTGCTGATAAATGATTTTTTGTGTTTTGATAGTTTGATACAACCCAAATGAACTAAGAAGAATCCTACCTGGCAGGCATCAGGCGAGGGCTGCGAGAACGACCCAGCACAGAACATGGAAGCGGGGTCGATGGGGTTTCGGTCCAGCCCCGATACGCGACACAGCTTCATAGCGATCGTCCGCATGATCGAGGATTGCAGGAAGCTCGCGCTCGGGCCACCCTCCTGAATAGTAATAGATGTAGCGAACCAAACAAAAAGAAAAAACAATCAGGAACTCCGATAGCGTGATTATGGATATCATAATCATTTATCACGCTATCGGAGTTCCTGAAGTTCACGTACCTAATTCGCCTTCTAAAATAGTTTCAGTGTATGATTATTATTTATTGATTAGTGATTACCGTATCTAAAATTGCTTTTGTGAAGATCTGCTTAATCGAGCATAGCTCCCTGCCCGGCCTTTCTTTCTTCATTCAGGCAACGATATTCCCACAAAGGGATACGCTGTTGTCTAATGATCCTTGGGCTATCACTTTACATATGTTGCTGTCTAATAAAAATGGATCTCTACATTTTATGACTCCTAAAACATCAAGCCTCATTAATTCTAATCAGTCCCTACAGAACAGAAAGACAGTTCTCTTTGGCCTTGCGCGGTTAAACTCGTCTAAGCAAAGCTTGCTAGGATCTTGATTTCCGTTGACTTAGCTTTTATAAATTCGCATTAACGTGTTTTAACTCTTCACAAGCTGCCATAACAGTAAGTATATGCCATGACTTACCCTCAGTTTACCCCAGCCGGACACAATCGCTGGTACATCTGCTAGCAGCCTCGAGCCTCGTTCCACCACTCGTATGGGCATGATCCTTGAACAGAACCTCAGCCGCGTGTGTAGCCGCAATAGTCCGACGTCATAGCGCTTAGTGGGTCTCACGTAGCGTGGATGGATGTGGAGCTCCTTCACATCATACATCTCTCCCCCGTGCGTCCTCCAGGACGAACCCAGGCGCACCGTCAGATCTCTCGCTTTGGGCCTGTTTGGGATGATCCAGATTTCATAAAACAAGACTGGCTGCCTTCAAAGATAATTATAATAATATATTCCGGCAGAATTATTATTATTATGAGTATGAAACTAAGCAATTGTCACTCACGTACTTGCGGAAATATAGTAATATTATGTGAATGGAAATATTATATAAGTTCAAATTACGTAATATAATGACCCATATTATAACACTCGCGCTTAAATCTTATTCTAATCTTATGAAGAAAAGATGAAGTTATAGTTCGAAGGTCGCGATGTGAATATAATTCTCTTGGGTAATATTTATTTCATGGTACATTAGATAGACAATAATTCAATTAAGATAATGATTAATTTTAATTTATAATTATTATTTGTGGACCTACTTTCAATGAATTTTGATTTGCAATAATTAGTGTTTATTATTTTTAAGTTTTAGTCGTATTTTAAAATCATTATTTAGATGATCTCATTTTGCTGTGATGGAATTGGGAAAATATTTTTAAGTAACCTCACCCTTGATTTCACCCCTTTAGTTCACCCGAGAGAGATCTTATGCAAATTGTGTCTTTGATGAGAAGTAAAAAAGTTCCACGTTCCAATATCTATTTCTAATAATGTCAAGGCCAAACTCGAATTTTCAGAATAACAAAACAGCAGTAATAAAAGAGACGCAATTTTTTATGAACAATCAAACAAAATTGATAAGTTGTGTATGACTCGGATGCGTACAATCGTAAAGAAACCATAAAGGGGGGAACATGTGGCCTTAATATCCTAAAGATGTCTTATTGGGAACGTATCGTTTTCCAAGTAGGAGACTATAAATTTCTTTAGAGGCGTCGTAAACGATCCCAGGTCGATATATAGGAAGAAACATGGAAGTAGCGCACAGAGTTAAATAGTAAATAGGTAGATATACCAATTACCAAGTATAATAACGTGTATGCCTATTCGATTTTTCTAAGGTTATCCTGGACTCCAATGTCAAAATGAGGTAATGTGTATTCGAGTAAAATTTTTCAACATTGGAGTAACAACTTTCTTGAATATATAAGACGAGATATTTTATAACTATAAACTTTTGACATGCGCTAACGCCTGGTTTAATAACGCGTGTTTACAACTGCAGACTTCGACTGCAGACATTTTATTTAGTACGCACACATTCTAACCCGCGCGGCGTTTACGCGGTTTTGAATTATTTGTGTGTGTGTCGTAAAGCGCGTTAGGCGTTTGTCATCTGAACATGTGGAACATACGCTAAGGGCATCGCGACGCGTACCCAAATTGGGACGGGAGATTTCGAATGTACCGAAATGGGTGTACCCGATCGAGGCGATTGCTGTTTTGCATCGGAAAAAATACAATTCACCCCTCGGGTATAAATTGAAATTGTGGAAGGCTGCAATTCACGGGCCGCCGTAAAACCGAGCAGGGATCCATAACCTTTGTACGGCTTCAAATTGGTTTACCTTATGGAAAATTTCCAAAGGAATATTATATTACTGTGGTATGATATTACGATAAAATATGTTGAAGATGGTAATGATTCAATTTAAGGTAGTGTTGTTATGAGGCATAATATCCATTATCCATCTTGTTGGATCAATGCAGCCGATTATGAGAGTGTAGACGATGCCCACGATTATAGACCTTGATCGTGCATACGAGTAGACAAGTGTAAACATACCGTTAACGTATAAAATAATTTACAAAAATCTTACGTAAAACGTAAATCTTACGTAAAACGTAGCAAAGAGTTTTATTTCATAAATCCTAGTAGTGTGACCACGGCCACTGGAAAGCAGCCGAATCGTCGGGTGTAAGAAAAGCGCGAAAAAATCCGTAAGTCATTAAAATATCGTAGTAGCCAGACTACCATATAAAACTTGTCGCAACAAACCTATATTTACAATCTATTAAGTTAAATTGGATACTTTTTAGTACGTAGATAAATATATAAAAAATAATAATAAATTCAAAAGGTTGTGTATCCCTGGCGTGTCCGCTTGAGTTTATACAATGGGAACAATTGGGAGGGCGTATTGTTCCCCATTAGGCCACGACAGAATCACATTTGGGCATATTTCTTTATTGAATTCGAATCTATAAAACTGTTTCTGATTTCTGAAGTTTATTGCACGTATAAACTTTCTTGCGTATATTATTTTCGAGTTTGTGACGGAGAACACATCCTTACTAATATTGTTAATGCAAATATATGTCTGTCTGTCTATCTGTCTATACATTTACGCTTGATTAACATGAAATTCTATAGGAGATAGGTACTTTAACAGAGGAGAATAGACATAAGATTAGATTTTCTTGCTGGAAAATGTACGGTTTCCTGGCGATAAATGAATTTAGGCGCAAGGTATTGCTGGACTTATATGTTATATTTTCAATGAAATTATTCTAAAATAATTTTATTGAAAAGTTTTTCATGCATATCTGCGGCTTGTTTTTGCTCGAATAGGACGGCTTAACTTGGACTGGATAACAACGAGGATAGCCTTAACACAACTCACACAACTGTGAGTAATCATACCTATAGGTTAGGTATAACAAGCTTAAAGGTGTGCCATTTTGAACCTTATTACAACCCATACACAACATACCTGAGCAAGCAATGAGCAGCGGTGAGCATCCAAGTATCAGTGAGGACACTCGCTCCACAGATGGGGTAGTTCTTCTCTCGTAACGACGCCTGCCACGGCACAGAGAGGATCGACGTGTTGTAGCCCGACACAATGCGTCGCGTCGACCCTGAGTGTTACACTTGAGTAAGTAATCTGGTGGAGGAAGAGTAAGTGTTGCACTTTAGTAAGTCTACATGACTTGAGATGCAGATGAGGTAGAGTAAGTGTTACACTTGAGTAAGTGATCTGGCAGAAGTATATTGGAAGTGTTACACTTTAGTAAGTACTCTGGCAGAGGTAGAGTACTTAAGTGTTTGTGTAAGAGTGTTATTTAATACTAACCCACCAACTATAGGTGAGTTAGTATTAATAACACTTGAGTAAGTTATTACTCAAGCCTGCAAGATGAGGTAGAGCAACTATTTAATTGTTATGTGTGACAATTAATTACTTATCAACATAATATTTAAGTATGTCTCTACAATTATAGTTCACTTATGCCAGTATAAGTTAAAGTTATTCCTGTGTAAAACAAGTTTCTTTTCTATTTTTAATTTTTTAATTATTTATAAAATACTGACATAACTACAATTGGCGCAAGTAAAGTTTTTATTTCATTAACATATTTGCTACAAATATTCAACGTAATCCACAACGAGAGTCCTACCTGTAAGATTCTTCAGCAGTATATCATACAGGTTTCTGTACCGCTGTTGTATGTGACTATCATTGAGAAAGTTGAGTATATCATTTTTGTTTGTTTCTGCTTCTTTTGCTAACTCCGTGTAATCCACCTCGGGTTTTGCAGAAACTAGCACACATATACACAGCACGACAGCGCACACCATAACTACTGATAAAATTAATTGCTTTTACACCGAGAGTACTCAACGAACAAAATATGATACAAAGATTCGGTGAATATACGTCATCAAAGAAACATTCTTTGAATGTTGTCGCGCATAACTTTAAGAGCTCCCAGTAAATCTCCAGTGAGCAATAAGAGAAGTCATAATACCTACAAATAACATTTATACCAATAGGTAATAATAATGTTTTCTTCATTGATACTTTTAAATAATCTTATATTGTACCACCGAAGAAATTTATTCATAGGCCGGACCTACGTCATTTGGTTGAGTTATGTCAATCCATACTAATATCCATACTAATATTATAAATGCGAAAGTGTGTCTGTCTGTTAGCTCTTCACGTCCAAACCGCTGAACCGATTTTGATGTTTGATATGGGCACACTTTGAGACCCGAGAAAGGACATAGTATACTTTTTATACCGGAAGGAAAAGTCGTCTGGGTTTGGCATTACGCCACCAACTTACGTAGGTCCGCCAGGCGCTAACTGCCTATGAATAAACTTCTGTGATCCATCTGTTAGCAAAGACAGTAAAGTACGACCTGCATGCAAAATAAAATCAGGCGTTATGTACCCTTTTGTTCTATGTAACCCGCTTGACCAGCGGCTGGAAACTTGAGTGTAAATAGTCATAAGTTTGAAAATAGTCTCTTATTTTGAGTGTGAAGTTTCCCCTAGGGCCCACTTCGGAACTACCGGGTCCAATTAACAAGTTAAAGGTTCACTGTTTGCGGACACTAAAAGGATTTGTTTGAGTTTAGTTTCTTGGGATTTTTTATCATGTTTTGAGATAGCCTCAGGGAATAGGAAAAACTTGCTGAAACATTATGTATAGTTGCTTTAGTGGTCCATTGGTTTAGTGTTTAGCTCTGGCTCGAGGTCGGGTTCGATTCTCGAGTTGCAATGATGTTTTAGAAAGTTTTGCTTTTAATGTAGATAAATCCAGGCTTCAGATACGCATCTATTAGATGAAACTAATCACCGTCACCGAAATCAGCAAGCAAAAAATATATTTTCATTTTCTCGTTATTAAAACATAATTAGAACGTCACTCATGAAAATCAAAAAATTAGTAAAGTCTTAACGAAAAAGTTTCTCAATTCAAGTTTAACCATAGTTCAACTACTTGAAGTTGATATTGCAAACTGTTACATCCATTGCGTCATTCCTTTGTATGCGATGCGTGTTTGGAGTTACGACTACACAATATACGTCATATAAATTATAAGCACTAATATAAACTGTATACAGTGCTAAAATATGTAGAATTTTAAATACTGCATACTACCTATATCACTAAAATATGTTACACAATAATGATTTATTAAATCGTGTATAATAATAATATTATCGTGTTTATTGTTGGCGTGATATGAAATTGAGAATAATATCTAATTTAGAATTAGGTACATTTAAGACTAGTATTATGTACAGTAAAACAAAGCGTTAAACAGTAAATTATCTATAATTATTAATTAAAATTAATTAATAACTACTAAGTACCGGATCAAGGAGATTCAGAGCACGAACATGTGAAATCTTTTATAGATTGACAATATAATCTTTAATTTTGACCAAACCTTGTTTTGCCTTTCATATTATTTATTATAATATTCTAATTTTTCTATGAATATTTAGGTAATTACAGACAAATGTCTCTACAATGTTTCTGTATAATATATAATATAATATTATAGAGATTATAGACCGACGGGCGACGACTCTATATACTTATATTATATAAATCAGTGACTTAATATTATAAATTTATAATATTATGTCGCTGGTTTCATAGACAAACGAGCTATTGCCCGCGGTTTCGCTCGCGTTAAGAAGTATTATTTACAAACTTTCATCCCCTATTTTAACCCCTTGGGGGTGGAATTGATCAAAATCCTTTCTTAGCGGATCCCTACGTCATAACATCTACCTGCATGCCAAATTTCAGCCCGATCGGTCCAGTAGTTTGGGCTGTGCGTTGATAGAACACCATGTCAGTCAGTCACCTTTGAGTTTTATATATTAAGATTATAAAATCAGCGACATAATTTTGTTATGGATAAATCTCTCTACAGTGATATCTACTCGTTATAGCATGACAAAATGAGCTTTTATCCTATAAAATATAATATTTGAAATCTCTTTTCATCGAGTTTTTTTAATTATATTTCAATATACTTAAATAATATGATTTAATTTCTTCAACTTACAGCTCAAGAGCAGACAACAGGATTGCCTCCTTGAGAAATTTAATTTTATAGATAAAATTTGCTCTGCCTAACTCGTTTACAATTTCTTCGTCTTCTGTCAATTCGAATACAAACGCGATTTGAACGAGTTAATACAATTTAAGTTTGATTGTTGGTTTGTAACGTAATTTAAATGTTACAAAGACTTTGATTTGATTTTCGTAACGCTGGGCTTTTGAGCTATGAATTTTCAATTGTTGTCATGGAGTTGTAATACTAGCTGACGGCCAATGTGGCAGACAAGTGAAGGAGTCTCATGATTGGACAAACCGTACGATGCCCCAGCTTGATGATCGACGATTTGAAGAAGGTGGCAGACAGCGGATGGATGAGGGCTTCCCAAGATCGGGAAGGTTGGCGTCCATCAGTAGATGGCAATAGGCTGATGTTGATGATGACGATTTTACAATGTTAATCTAGTTATCGCTTACATTTTATGATTTATTACGTCTAAATTAAGTGGTTAACAAATAATTATAATTAAAATTTAACATATAATTAAAAATAAATGTAGGAACAGAAAGTAATATAATAAATTATTAATATTGTTGCTACAACCGCTCTACAGTAGAGTCAGTTTTCATCAATATTGATACAAAATTTGTTCTAATTGCACCCACCCTCATTAGTATTTCTATAATATACTCTTTGTGGTATATTAACTGATAAATTATTTTTTATTATAAAGGGTCAATGACTAGTAGATTGGACAGTACCAGTCCTTGGACAAATCACAAAAACACAATACTTATTAATATTGCTTTAAAAACTGCTTGTTGAGTTTTTATTTGGTCTGAGCCTATATTGATAATATATTAAAATTATAATATACTTATTGATATATATTTTTGCCAGAGGAAACCCGTCCTATAGATAGAACACAGAATACTCATTACTTTAGTAATACCCTAAATAAAATGATGATAGTGAAAGTCAATTATTCATATTAAGACATTTACTACCATTTTTATTACGAATTTGGGCTTTATTGAACATAGTCCCGATATAAGCTAGGCCTTAATATATTCAATACTGCAGGTGTTGTAATGTCAGAGCACGACACGTACACAGCATAAATAATGTACAGTAGACCACAATATTTCTACTGGACCGCCTATTAGGATATACTCACACATTTGACGCTTTGATAATAATTTTTCGTAGCATGGCACGCCATGGTAATACCAAAGTATTTATAGTTTTATAGTGTGGTAATACTGTGGACGGGTCAGCTTTTTGTAGGCCTTTCTTGTTCACGGCTTGCCATTGCCGTACCAGTAAAATTAAAAGCGCCTGCACCCTGCATACGATTCTATTTATTTTACTTTTCCGTTTTACTGAAAAAAGGGACATGCCATGCCACGCTACGGCAAATTAAATTGCGACCATAGCATGATTTGAAATAACTTGAAGTAGCTATTCATTATATTTACAAAGACACATGACATGCACTAGACACTTGTATTGGGCTCGATTAATTTTAAGGACATGCCTGAGTTACTTTACTATCTAATAATTATACTGTGACCGTGTTTACACTTGCATCGGATGATACACACAAACAAAAAATCCGTTTGGAAAACGTTTACATTGTTCATTATCATAATGATACGCTTGAATTGGTTAGTAATTGGGGCAAAGCAAATGATGCATACAATATTACCTTTGAAAACGTATATTTTCATCAAATACTTAAGTATATGTACTTGGTCGCTACTAGAATCGTTTTTCCCCAGGTATAGGTCCAAAACAGTATCAGTTTTCTCATAATATAATCAAAAACCTAAATGATATAATAAAAACCTATAACTAAAGTACCTGGTGGCGTGTATAATATTATTGCTATCATTTTATATAGGTACTTTCAAAAATAATTATTAAAAAAATATAAGAAAATCCAAAGAAAATCATTTTAAAACATTTACATAACATTGCTTTTAATTGACAGCTAACAAAAAAAAATTAACAGGAACAAGCCTCTTCCTTGGTGCGCCATATTCCCTGTAGTCTGTTCGTTTTGAGGCAGTCCGCGTAGCAGAGCAGTCTGCACGTATTCCAGTACGTCTGTCCATCGCTACCACATACCGGCTCGTACTCGGGAGGACAGTAGTCACAGTTACAGTCAGAGGAGGGTAGACAAGGGCCCGTATGCTGCAGGCCAATGTACTCCAAATGGGTTTTATTCGCGCAGCGCAGATAGCACTCGTTCTTGTATGTCACATGGTTGGTTCCACAAACGGGATTGTTGTCTTCTCTACAATAGCACTTTGAGCATTCTCCTTGACTAACGGCTGCAAGACTTGGATCGCTCTGCTTCTTAGCAGCACAGTTTAGCTGGCACTCGTTCGAGTATGTCCTCCCGTCGCTTCCACACACTGGAGCATACTGAGCGGTGCACAAGCAACCCTCACAGACGCTCCTGTCTGCCACTTTTATGATCTCATTCTTGGAATACTTCGAATATTTGTTCTTGCATTCCATTTCGCATAGATTGTTGTATACCAATCCGTCGCTTCCACATACTGGGTCCTCGATTTTAGGACACATACAGCTGTTCAAGCACGCTCCTCTATTTTTCAAGGTTATCTTCTTTAGTCCCAGTTTCTCGCAGATTTCTTTGGTACTGTATAGGACGCATTCATTTCTGTACAAGATATCATCGTCACCGCATACCGGCGCTGCTAATGTAGTGCAGTTACAAGGCTTACCCTTACACTCTGCTCTATAAGCTAGGTACACCAAGTTCTGTTTCTGACTGATACGCTTTTTATTGTCCACGGCCAACTCGCACTCGTTGGGATAAGTTACTCCATCTAAAGTGCAGACTGGTAGCGTGAGTTTTTGGCAGATTAGGTTCTTGCATTCACCGTTATGTAGCCTTTTGACGACAGGAAAACCCCTTCTGGGATTGACGAGGTTCAGGCACTCCATAATGCATTCGTTGATGTAGGTGACTCTATCGCTTCCACATATTGGGTTATAGCGATAGTCACAGGGGCATACTAGCGGTGGTTCCGTGGTGAGCGTTAAGGGAATGTAGGGCGGACTATTGGCGTTTACCAATAACCATTGCAAGCATGCTACTACGTAGATGATTACTGAAATACAATAATAGCGTATCATTATCTAAATTCTATAAAATTATGTTTTTAAATTTGTGATATACTGAAACTTATTCTTGAACGTTTACTTAAAAAATCTCAATCTTAAACACTTAGGTATATATTTTATACTTACATTTATTATCAAAC
Source organism: Plebejus argus (assembly GCA_905404155.3). NCBI lineage: Eukaryota > Metazoa > Arthropoda > Insecta > Lepidoptera > Lycaenidae > Plebejus > Plebejus argus. The sequence continues at coordinate 3,386,459 of FR989936.1, forward strand.
ATGTCGACGGCGTCCTACGGGATTCCAACAGTACAAAGCAACTTCTGTACTGCTACCTGCATTTATTTAAATACATCCCTAGTGCAATACATAAGAAATTTGTTGATAAAAACGAGTTTTTTAATCTCTCAACTAATAAACCGATTGGCAAGTATGTCGCATTTATATGTAGCTACGTTTTGATAAATTATTTTCATGAGGTAGTTTGAGATTAGCTGTTATCAATAAATGTTAAACTCGAAAAGTTATCTCAAATATACAGCACACGTGCCACAATACGATTTCATAAATTGATAAATATAAATAGAGCTACTAATTATAACAATGTGTAACTTATTTAGATAAAAATATATTTTCTTAAAATGGTATATTACAAGTAAAAGCGCGCATTTTTTAAATACTTTTAATCCTTTTTCCCTTACAATATAAATGTAAAATTAAACATTTCCTTTGGCACATTTAAATTAACGCCACATTACATGATGGTGAAAATATTTTTTTAATTTATATCAATTTGTATAATATTAACAATTTAAATTTAAACTCAGATGAATAATTCTGTAATTAATTAAATAAAGCTGTTACGATTAAATTGAATATTAAAATTATATATTATGCACGATTAATCTCGCATAAAAGGTTTACATGGAAACGGTTAAAAACGACGAAAAGAAACTGCTGACCATACTAAATTATTCATAAATAAGATAAGATATTAATCTAGTAAGGAGAAAAATAATAAATTGTTCAAGAAGGACATTCTCCTTTACTCTTTACCTCTAGCGGGCTGATGATGTTCGTGAGTTTTTGGCTCTCACATTTCAGTGAACATTCGTTACCGTAAGTTTTGCCGTCGCTTCCACAGACCGGCTCGTACTCCTTCGTGCAGATACAGATCTCGGGACACTCCCCTCGTCTGACCATCGTGATCGGGTTTTGCTTGTTCTGCTCAGAGTTATTTTCACACTTCATGACGCATTCATTGCTGTAGGTTTTCCCGTTGCTTCCGCAAATCGGCTGATATATGTCCAGGCATATGCACGGGTCCTCGCATTCTCCTTCTTTGACCACGGTGATCCCTTTTTCTCCACTCTGCTCGTTGCTCTTGCTCTCACATTTCAGAAGGCACTCGTTGTTGTAAGTCTTGCCGTCGCTTCCGCAAACGGGCTGATACTCTCTCGTGCATACACACGACTGGGAGCACTCGCCTTGATTGATTACCGACAAAGGCAGGAGTCCGCTTTGCTCGAATTTCAATGATTCTATTTTCAGCAGACATTCGCTGGTGTAAGTTTTTCCGTTGCTGCCGCACACCGGTTTGTTTTCACCTGTACAAGTTAAGGATTTTGGGCACTCTCCCATGCTTATGATTTCAAGGGGATTTTGTCCGTTGTCAACTTGTTTTTTATTTTCACACGTGAAGAGGCATTCGCTTTCGTACGTTTTGCCATTGCTCCCGCATACCGGAAGAACTAGCTGCGGACACGTACAGGGTTGAGAACATTCTCCTTTACTAGAGATTGTAATATCTTTTCCACTTTGCCCTTGTTTTCTATTTTCACAATTTAGGTAGCACTCGTTGCCGTACGTTTTGCCGTCGCTTCCGCAAACTGGTTCATACATTTCTGGACAGACGCAAGATTTAGGGCACTGACCGTTTCTTAAGACTTGTAAAGCATTCTGCCCATTTCTGACAAGATTGCTGCTCTCACATGAAAGAAGACACTCGTTGTTGTACGTCTTTTCATCGCTCCCGCACACTGGAAGTACTATCAATGGGCACAAACAGGGCTTGGGACACTCTCCTTTGCTGACGACCGTCAAAGGATCCTGGCCGTTTCTATCCCATTTTTTGTTTTCGCAGTTCATATTGCACTCGCTGCTGTACGTTTTGCCGTCGCTGCCGCACACTGGCTCGTAGTTCGCCGGACACACGCACGATTCGACACATTCACCATTATTAACAACAGATATATTTTGACCGTTGTTTTGATTTTGCTTATCATTTTCACATTTTAGGAAGCATTCGTTGCCGTAAGTTTTGCCGTCGCTGCCGCATACCGGTTGGTACAGAAGCGGGCAAACGCATTCGGGACACTCGCCTCTACCCAGAATATCCAACAGATTCTCGCCCTTTTGTCCTCGGTTTTTATTTTCGCAATTTAGGAGGCACTCATTTTCGTAGGTATTGCCATCGCTCCCACAGATCGGTAGTATCACTTGCGGGCATACGCATAGTTGGGGACATTCTTCTTGACTGATTATAGTCACTTTTTCCTTTTTTTCCTCTTGGTCGTTATTGGCACAGTTCAATAGACATTCGTTGCCGTAAGTTTTGTTGTCGCTACCGCATATCGGTTGGTAGACCGCTGGGCACACACACAAATCGGGGCAGTTACCGTGGCTGGATATCGTGATAGGAATCAAGCCATTCGATTCTAATTTTTTGCTTTCACAAGACATGAGACACTCGTTTTCGTAAGTTTTGCCGTCACTTCCACAAACTGGTTTACTTTCTTCCATGCACTTACAGGCCGCTGCCTCGGAGCACTCCCCGTCGCTAGATTTCAAAATTTTTGCTTTGCCGCTCTTCTCCTGCTTTTGATTTTCACAATTGAGGAGGCATTCGTTGGGATAGGTGTTCCCATCGCTACCGCACACTGGATTATAAAGGTACGTACAGATGCAACTCGGCGCGCACGTCGTGATGGTAATTTTCGGTAAGTTATTTAGTTCCAAATCTTTGTTCTTGCAATCGAACTCGCACTGGTTATTGTACTCGTTGCCGTCGCTGCCGCAGACGGGCTCGTACTTTTGGTCGCACACGCAAGGCTCCTTGCACGCTCCCTTGTAGGCGACGAAGATGGGCGGGTAGCCCTGCTTGATGGCGAGTTCCCTATCGCAGTTGAACAGGCACTCGTTTTCGTAGGTGATATTGTTGATGGCGCACAGTGGGTCACTCGATTTGGGGCACAGGCAGTCGGAGTCTACGCTGCCAATGCTGCCGACGCTGCCGATGCTACCGATGTTACCGATCGTACCGGCGATGGTGGCCGGCACAACTAGAATAAATAACCCTGTAAAGATGAAATAACACAATAAATAATAATTATTTTGCCGTAGAAAATTAATTAAAGGATTCTCCTGACCACTTAATTAGTCGCTGTTGGAAAACTTTCCACTAATAATAAAATTAATTAGTACACGTAACACGAGTGGTTTTACTAGCTCTGATGGTAGAGTCAGCAAAGGACGACAATATAGAAACGGATAGCGAAAAAATAATTACCGACAATCCGTTGCATCGTGTGCGCTTAACAAATCGTGAATGGGGCACTAAGTTAGGCTAAGTTAGTGATACATTATGTTAATAAGCTAATGCGTTACTAGAATGTAAACAAAGAACAACACAAGGACGGCGCGCAACAGGTTAAGAGCGTTTCCATTTTCCAATGTCGGGTTCTGTAGTTGTATTTTAATCAAGGTTTGTTTTTAGTTTTAATCACCTACTATAAATATAAATACTAATTATATTATCATTATCTATAACTACATATTTTAGGTTTATATAGATTATTATGTTAATCTAAAATGTGTCCAAGAAATATTGTAAAATGTAAACAAACATTACTTGATATATAAACTTTTAAGGTACTTGATATATTAACTTATCGTAATATCATAATCTACATAAAACTTTTGAAAAAGCTGAAAAAAAATCGAATAAATTGTAAAGCACTGTAGTATTACTCTTGTTTTATATTATGCTTTAAAACTGAAATAGTGCATTGGCTCTGTGAAAACTCCATACAGATACATGTGTTGTTTACACGGGCTTGTAAAAGCCTTTCATAATATTTCTATTATTGAAAACATTGCAGCGGGAAAAATGTACTTTTTCAACAATTCATACAACGTATTTAAAATGTGGAGAACATTTGTGGTATTAAAATGTGGTATAGGTACTTATTTTTTTTTTTTTAATCCGGGCTTAATTTTATTTATTGAATGAAGACGAGAGTTGAAGAACTACATAACTAACATTTTGTTACATACGGAAAATTACTAATTTTTCCCGTTATAATTTAAGCAAACCTTTTAACTTCTTCTTCTTCTTCTTTTAACTTTTAACTACTTCATCATATAATATGTGTAATGTAGATACATTACGCAGATGATGAAGTAGATAAGGCTGCACATAAAATACAATTTTTTTTATTTCAAATAATTTTTCCGACCCTAAAGCATCCATTTATGCAAAAAACGGCAATTTTTTACTGTTTATCTTGTTCTTTCACTTACGTCTTCAATAGTATAAAAATGTTAATGAGCGTATCTCGCCGATAAACTTTGGTTTGGCGAGATTTAATTGTATTAGTTTTTAAGTTTTTTTAAATGAATAAAGATAAATGTTATGTACCTATGTCTTTCTGCTACATCTTCACACTAAAAGAATGCTATAAAGCGCGGCTCTTGACTCGGAGGTCGTGGGTTCGATTCCCGCGTTGGAGACATTTTATTTCCAAGTTTGGTTAGGACAATGTAGGCTGATCACCTGATTGTCTGACAAGTAAGATGATCCATGCGTCAGATGGGCATGTAAAAAGTCGGTCAGCTGTGCCGGTGTCGTTCTCTCGCCAGTCGTTTCGGTCGTCCGTCCCACTGGCTTAAGGTGACGCCATGTTAAAGTAAAAAACCGTGTTGGATGTGTTTTAGATTGCTTGTTTTCTATGCGAGGCTGGCCCGGCCTCTCATAGAAAACAAGCAATGGAACAGCAAAAAAAGGAAAGGGCGTAGCGACAAAATGGTTTTTGTCGCGTAATTTAAAAACCATAAATAAATTTCATATAAGCTATGGACAAATTAAAGTGTATACTAGAACCAATTTATGTACAAATTTTGGAAGCTTATATCACTCTCCTCTGTTGGCAAAATAGGAATCCCTTTTTTTACAGAGGTCTTTTTGATTGATTATTCTGTGTTAAAAAAGTTGACCAATCGTGTTATGCTATGGGTAATTCAAAGACAAAGACATGATGAATACTAACAGTGAACTTTAATTTCTTAGCCTTAGTCATTGCTGAGAAAAATGGCCATCGCTACAGCCAAATTATCAAGGCGTAACCTTAAGAGAGAACGTAGCGTAAATCATAATAAACTTTTTTGCGCATGAAGCTGTTGCAAACATGAAACAACACCTATTATAATATTATGTAACATAATAAATATGTGATATTTCATGATAATATTATAAAGATGTTTATGCTGTAATAACAACAGAGTCTGCCCGTTGGGTACGGAAAATGGTTGTGCTTTATGTGAAATGTATTTTTTACTTTTGTGAATACAAAGGTAAAAAAACTATCTACAAAAATATACTGCGATTACAGTGGAGATTAAATGCATGATGTCTGTTAAAATAAGGCAACAATAAATTTGTATTGAAATAGTTTTTTAATCTATGATGCTCTTTACATTATGGTCTGTGTCTATTCTAGGCTTGTGACGTGTGTCACTCTCTTGTCAAAAAGGCCTCCTTGAACTTGTGCTAATTAAAAGTGTAATATTGTATAAAATTAAAATAAACGTTCTTTGAATAAAATAAATAGTGTTTCCTATAGCAATCCACTTCCACTGCTCGAAAACATATTCTGCGATCAGGTTATGTTCCCAGAACTCCGGATTGCTATAGATTAATATCGCGGTAAAGCGAGGTCGGAACAAAGAACGGGCCGGGTCAAACGGTATATCATGGAAGCTACTTCAGAAAACCAAAACTTACTATTATTGGAAGGCTTATCAAATTGGATGTCATGGAAGTTCCAAATTCGGGTAATATTAAAAGCACAAGGAATATTTGGAGTTGTAGACGGGTCGGATAAAAACGATGGTCAAGATGTAAAATGGCCGACACGAGACGCAAAGGCACAATCTTTATTAGTAACAAGGCTGATGCCTGAACAACAAAAACATTTTACAAGTGTCTAACTGTGAGACTGCTAAAGAAATATGGGAAAAGTTGTGTTCCATATATGAATCCAAATCTGACACGTCTTTACACATATTGCAACAAAAGTTTTTTGAAGCCCAATATACTAAAAATGAGGAAATATCATTATATATAGCAAAGCTAGAAGGATTGGCAAACAGAATAAATCAGGCAGGTGGAAGTATACCAGAATCCATGGTAGTCACTAAAATTATTAGTTCTTTGCCGGAAAATTTTAGACATTTTATTTCAGCTTGGGATTCAGTTCCTATGGCAGACAGAAAATTATCTGAATTAATATCCAGATTGGTGCTAGAAGAGCAACGTAACAATATTTATGAGGAGAAAATGGCTTTATCTACCCAATCAAGAAACAGCGAGAGAAAATGTTTTAAATGTCAACAAGTTGGACATTATAAAAAAGACTGTAAGAAAAACATGAATAATATTAACACTGGTAAAAACTATAAGCAGTGTAAAATATGTAAGAAGTTTAATCATAAAGAAAAAGACTGTTGGTTTAGAAATAAAAGAAATTCATACCAGAAATCGGACAATGTAAAAGGTAATACAAATGCATTTATTACATCAGCGATAAACTTTTCCTTTGCAAACAATTTTCTAGAAACATGCTGGGTGATGGACAGTGGTGCCTCAGAACATATGTGCAAAAATATAAATATGTTCAAAAATTATAAAACATTATCAATGCCGAAAGATATCATAATTGGTGATGGTTCAATCATAAAAGCTCTTGGTCAAGGTGAAATACACTTGAGCGCATACAATGGAAAACAGTGGATACCTACTATTCTATACAATGTTTTATTTATACCAGAAATAAAAGTAAATCTGTTTTCATCATCGGTAGCAATGGATAAAGGTTATACAATGAGATGTGATCAAAATACGTGCACTTTCATAAAAGATAATTTAATTAAAGCAACCGCTTACAGAAAGGGAAAAATGTATTTAATGAACTTTAAAAACGAATCTGATATTGCTATGGTTGGTCAATCAAATAGCGGGCTCGCTGAGTGGCATTCGAAGCTAGGTCACCAGAATATTGAGCATGTGAAGACTATTCTGAAACAAAACAATATTGAGTATAAAGAAGGTGATTCAGAGATATGCACATCATGTTTACAAGGTAAACAACATAAGTTACCATTTAATAAAAGTGACACAAGAGGTGAAAAACCAGGAGATTTAATACACATGGACATATGTGGACCGATGGAGTGTGTGTCACTGGGAGGTGCAAAATATTTTCTTTTACTAGTTGATGATTACTCAAAATATAGAAGAGTATATTTTCTACGAAATAAAAATGAAACAGCAGAACATATTAAGAACTATATAAGTGAGAGTGAAAATATAACAGGCCACACTATTAAGGTTATGCGAAGTGACAACGGAACAGAATTTGTGAATAAAATTGTGGAAAAATTATTAAATTCTAAAGGTATAAGACATGAGAAAAGTATTCCATATCTCCAAGAACAAAATGGTTGCGCAGAACGCGAGATACGCACAATTGTGGAATCTGCTAGATCTATGTTAGCGGAAAGTCAACTTGGAAAACAATTTTGGGCAGAAGCAGTAAATACTGCAACATACATCTTAAATCGAACAGGAAAAAGTAGAATAATAGACAAAACTCCTTATGAATTATGGTATAAAAGACCAAAATATAATATAACTAACCTATACAGTTTTGGAGTAGACGTCGCAGTTCATATACCTGATCAAAAGAGACTAAAATGGGATTACAAATCAGAATTTGGAAAATTTGTTGGTTATGGAGAGACAAGCAAAGGATATAGAGTATACTTACCAAAGAAAAATGATGTAGAGTTGAAAAGAGAAATTGTGGTAATTAAAAAGAAGTATCAGACACATAATAATAGAAATAAAGGTATATATGTACAAGAAGAAGACTTACCTATAGATAACCCCGAAGAAGATGAACAGGAGGATTCTAATATCAACTCATTCTACGAAGAAAGTTCAATCCAATCTGAAACAGAGGAAGAAAATGTAGAGTTATATGAAACACCAGAAACAGATGAAATAAATTTGCTTGAAACAGAAAATAATATCTTACCTCAGGTAGCAGACGCTGATAACACTAACAATCAAACACAAAAGAGGAAAAGAAAGCCACCGAATTGGATGAACGATTATGACACAAACTTTTTTTGTCTAGGCGAAGAGCCAATATCCTACGCAGATGCAATGGCTAGTCCGGAAAAAACAAAGTGGGCTGAGGCCATACAGAATGAAATGACACAACTGGAAAAAAATGAAACCTGGGAAGAGGTGGAAAATGTACCTAAGGAGGAAAATGTTATTAGTAGCAAATGGGTTTTTAAAATAAAAGAAGCAGATGGCAACAAACTATACAAGGCTAGGCTAGTGGCAAGAGGTTTTGAACAGAAGAATTGTGACAACAATACATACACACCCGTAGCGAGCTTAACAACTTTCAGAACTATGATGGCAGTCGCAGTCCAAAAGAGGTTACCGGTATTCCAGATGGATGTCGTAGGAGCATTTCTGCATGGTGAAATTAAAGAAAAGGTATTTATGAAACTTCATAATGATAAAATTGTAAAACTTAAAAAATCTTTGTATGGTTTAAAGAAATCACCCCGTTATTGGAATGAAAAATTTAATAATTTCATGTTACAAGAAAATTTTGTTAGATCTAAAAATGACCCATGTTTATATTTTAAAAAGCAAAATGACAAGTTTATATACTTATTGTTATATGTAGACGATTTAATTTATTTTGGAAATGATGATATAGAGATAAAAACATTTAAAAATTCATTATGTAATAAATTCAGTATGAAAGATTTGGGAATAGCAAATGCATATTTGGGTATAAGTGTAAAACAAGACATAAAACATTTTGTAACAGTAATAAACCAAGAAAAATATCTTAAATCATTATTAATTAAACATAATATGTATAAATGTAAAACGGTTTCTACACCACTAGAGCAAAACTTTAATTTTGAATTGTTGAAGAGAAATAAACCAGAAAGCAAAGAAATTGAGAGTACTTGTAGAAGCATATTAGGTAGTTTATTATATGCATGTTGTACGAGACCTGATTTATCATTAGCAATAAGATTTCTTAGTAGATATTTAAACTGTGCAAGTATGGCATTATATAAGTGTTTAAAGAGAGTTATGAGATATATAAGAGGTACTATTTCTTTGTCATTAGTGTATAAGTATAATAATAGCAATGTAACATTACAAGGTTATACTGATGCAGACTGGGCTGGGGATATAGCCGACAGAAAGTCAACTTCTGGATTTATATACTATATATTTGATTGTCCTATTTCATGGGGTACAAAAAAACAACAATCTGTATCATTATCATCTTGTGAAGCTGAATATATTGCATTGTGTTTAGCTATAACTGAAGGCTGCTGGCTTAAGCAATTGTTAATTGATTTTGGATATAATGTTAATATAAATATTTTAGAAGATAACTTAAGTGTAATAAAAATTTCATCGTCTAGTGACAGTAATAAAAGATTAAAACATGTAGATATAAAATATCATTATATAATGGAAAAGGTATGTAATGGTGAAGTTAATGTTACTTATGTTAATACAAATGAGAATATTGCAGACATGTTTACAAAGCCATTGGGCAAGCAATGTTTTGAAAAGTTTAGGAATTGTATAGTTAAATAAAATTTTAAGTTTAAGATAAAGTTATTTTGTAAGTTATTCTGATAGTGTAAGAAACCAGTCAGTCAAATATTTTTTTGGTTTCTTAACTGTACTTATTAAGGGGGTGTGATGGTAATAAAAAATCAGTTAAGGGTTATAGTATTATAATAAAATTTATTGTTGAGGGGGTGTGTTAAAATAAGGCAACAATAAATTTGTATTGAAATAGTTTTTTAATCTATGATGCTCTTTACATTATGGTCTGTGTCTATTCTAGGCTTGTGACGTGTGTCACTCTCTTGTCAAAAAGGCCTTGAACTTGTGCTAATTAAAAGTGTAAAGGGCCGTATAGACGATCGGTTCCAACCACCAACAGAGGTCACCTTGGTAGGGTTGGAACAAAAATCAACCGTGTAGACGTTTGTTTTTGGTTGACCAACCAAATAACCTTCAATTACCTTGGTAGGGAGCGCATCCCTCACTACCAATGTCAAATAGAGAACATTGAGTTGAAACGCGACCGTGTAGACGCTTGTTGGCGCTTTCGCACATTGATTCAGTTTATATTTCAGTCATAGTCATCAGTCGAACATTAATCCATAGTGATTAGCTACTGAAAATGGCGGCACCGGCGCGCAATGAACGCGAAATTATAACTGAATTTATAGAAATTTATAGGAATTTGCCTACACTGTGGGATATTGGTTCCGATCTTTATAAAGATCGGGACAAAAAGAGTCAAGCGTGGCAGTTGCTTGTGGATAAATTAAAAGAATATGACCCTGAGGCTCATATTATGTCGACGGCAAAAAAGAAAATTGAACACATGAGAACGGCTTTTAAACGAGAAAAAAATTTACGTGAAAAAGTTGATTACGTGTAGACAGAGATTCAACTTTGTTGACCCAACCAAGGTGACCTCTGTTGGTGGTTGGAACCGATCGTCTATACGGCCCTTAATATTGTATAAAATTAAAATAAACGTTCTTTGAATAAAATAAATAGTGTTTCCTATAGCAATCCACTTCCACTGCTCGAAAACATATTCTGCGATCAATGTCACATGATCCAGATGAGTTCTTCGAGTGCAAAGCATAATAATTAATAATAATATTATTATTAAAACAATTACACAACTTTTTATGTACGATTTTCCTTTTTATAAAGTTTTTACATTCGTCTGTAAAAACATGACTCGATCAGGTACACCGTACATTATAATTTGAGTAGCATTTCATCTGTACATAACTATCCGTTTCAGATACGCTTCAAAAATTGACCAAGTGCGAGTCGGTCTCGCGCACGAAGTTTTCCGTACCATAGTAGTAGTTCATTTTATTTTGTTTTTAGTATTTGTCGTTATAGCGGCAACAGAAATACATAATTTGTGTTAATTTAAGCTGCCTGGCTATCGTGGTTCTTGAGATCCACTCTGGAGGCAGACCAACGGACGGATTTACAGCGAAGTCGGAGTAGTAGGATCCCGTTTTACTCTTTGAGTACAGAACCCTAAATATGGTTTTTCTGATATTATAATGCTTGGAGCATACATATTTTGATTTATTTGTTTGTATCGTTGTATGATGAGCGGTAGCAACAATTATATTAGATCAGCTAATTATAATTAATATTCTATGCATGGCCGCTAGACAACTTTAAATAATTAATTTTTAATCATGTTTGTTTAGTCTGTTTGTGCAGTCATTGTTTTCATTTGGACACATTAAAAGAAGCTGAATATTTTGTTTTAAATGTAGGTACTATCAGAGAAATTGATTCCTTTTTTTTTTTGTGAGGAGGGGAAATACGTTACGTATCCCCCACCCCCTCGGGGGAAGGGGCGGGGGTATGTGGGACTCCCTACACGAGGTTTACCCACTAAAACCCCCCCATGCCCTCCTTCCAGCCGTAGGACACGGGTACTCTGTTGTCGAACTCCGCGTCCGAGAAATTGATTCCTAGGCAGATGGCTAGACCCATGTAGTTAGGTCGCGATACGTCAAACCCACCCAAAATTCAAAAGATCACAATTAACATTATATTGATATGATCCGACCAAATTACGTTGATCTGTCAACAGCCTAGGAATCGATGATACTTTGAACAACCTGTCAAAGTCGTGCAATATATCTAATATCTATTAATTAAATTTTAGACAAGAAGTTGCCTAGAACTTTGTCCGTTATTGTTTTCGCTACAAACCTTAATTCAGTTTAAGGGTTTACGCATGAAGCTGTACAAACAGATAGACAAACACGCTTTTACATTAATTTTACAATAATAATATAGTTGATAATATTATGTAATTTATTATAGTGTCTGATATAAAACAATGCGGTGCCTAGCGTTAATTAATGACAACAGTGAAAATGCGCTTTCACAGAATTTCATCGTGTAGGCGCAATAGGCTAAAATTCGGTATTATTTACGTAGAAACTACTAATTTTGGTTTTATGCACTCCTCAAAACCGTAACCGTTTACAATAATATGGAAGTGTAAAAATACCCAACTTTTACCTAATTCGCACTGAAAAATGTTTCTTTATTTTTGGAACTAATAAGTATAATGAGTTCACATTGCGACGTAAGGCGTCGTTGCAATGCGATAAATCTTCTAATGAGCCATAAAAATAACTTTACTTACCTACTTAAGAATATTGAATTATTGAGCTCGAGGTGTCGAGCTGCCTGTTACTTTGAACCACATAAAGGCCGTCACAGACCTAGCTATAATATATATTAATATATTTATAGCTAAGCATATTAATATATATTTTCTATACAATTTTTGCGTGACCACACACTCAGCTATAATATATATTTCTGGTCTCAGTGTGTTTAGTACGGTATATTAATATATATTATAGCTAAGTCTGTGACGGCCTTAACCCTAAGTTACAAAAATATAGAACCAACTGTAGATACTTTAATAACCTAACCTGTATATAAGAGAAATATCAAAGTAGATGACGCGTAGCCAATAACGCGGTCGCTTCGACCCCCAATTCGCAGTCGAGGCACGCGCGACCCACCGAAAGGTGCCCAAGATTGAATAAAGATGGCCGCCAGTCGCAGACATAGAGACAGGACTGAACTCTCGTAGAGTCCTTCAGTTATATGGTTATGTAACACTAGTGACTAGATAATGCCCGTAACTTCGTTCAGCGTGCCTAGTGTGAGTTTTTTGTTGGACATTCGATCGTGAACGCGTTTCGCGTTTACTAAGATTTTGTATGGGAGCTGGGCTCATTCCCGTGAGAATCGCTAGGTGGCGCTGTACAAATCCCATACAAAATCTTAGTAAACGCCAAACGCGTTCGCGATCGAATGTCAAACAAAAAACTCACACTCGGCACTCAGATCGTTTATCGTGTGGTAACCCTGAATTTTATAGCAATAAAACTATTGTGGTAACAGACAGACAGAAAAAAAGACAAACTTTCGCAATTATGTGTAAGATTGATTAACACCTCCATGTGGGTATTGCCGACACAATATATTTTCAATTGTTATGCGGCAGCCGGCTGCCGCTTGGGGATTGATGGGTTAACTTTGTCGATAACCTCATGAAATGCTAGACGTTGCCCGCTTCGTTGCGACGAAATTAATTAATTTTACCCTTGGGAAGTTTATATTTTGTTAGCATTATATTTTTCCCATGTCCTACCGCGGAACTGAAAATATTTCAATATAACCCTCAAAATCGATAAATCGGTTTAAGATATTATCTTACAATGCTTATGTTATGCTACGAAGAATAAGAAACTAACCAATTTCATTAAGACTAGACTCTTATTTTGAATCAGCCAAACTGTTTTGAATAGCACTGAAACTATCCATAGAAAGAATGTTTGATCTGTCCATAATCTATGTCTGTAGGTTTATCGAATCATCCTACGATCATACTGCTCTTAAAGCATTGTCTACGAGTTCTCCGACTGACTAATATCAACGGTATTATGAGGTAGAGTTTGCGGCGAATATTTCAGGTATTCTCGTTTATATGTAACTATCTTTAACCCACAGTTGATTCGGCTTTTCGTACATACACCCATAGAAATACTATAATTTTATTTATTATTAGGATTAGATGACGTTAGCAACTCAGTTGCCCCAAAATTCGCTTATCGCTCACGAACCGAACATTTTTCCAGGATAAAAAGTATCCTCTGTCCATTCGCGGGACTCTAAGTATCTCCATTCCAAATTTCAGCAAAATCAGTTAAGCGTTTTTAGCATGAAGAGATAACAGACTGACAGACAGAAACACTTTCGCATTTATAATATTAGTATGGATATAAATTTAAGTTAATCTAAAAAGGGAATTGCTACCGTGCGAAAACCAATCAAAATGTGTTAAGTATTTGTGTAAAAAGGTGATAGGTGAAGGTGAATAAATTTACTAACATAAATTGCTTCTACAACATTAGTATATTAAACTTATATCATATTATGAAGGTATAATATAAATTATATTCGTATATAAATAAAGTAGTTTCCTCGTAGAAAATTACTATCGTAAAACATAACGTCAGTTTCTCGCCGCTATTACTGATATTAAAACAGGAACTGAATCACTAAAATGAATTTAGTAGAGTTTTAGATCCATACTAATATATAGTACTATATTATATAGAATATTATAAATGCGAAAGTGTGTCTGTCTGTCTCTTACCTCTTCAAGCCTAAACCACTGAACCGATTTTGATGAAATTTGGTATGGTGATTCTTTGAGTCCCTGGAAAGGACATAATATGATTATTATCCTTGGAAACATGTTATTTCCAAGTTTGGTTAGGACAATGCAGGCTGATCACCTGATTGTCTGACAAGTAAGATGATCCATGGGTTGGACGGGCATGTAAAAAGACGGTCCCGCGCCGATCTCTTGCCAGTCGTGTCGGTCTTCCGTCCCACTGGGTTATGAGTAGGTACCATCCGTTCCACTTTTGTACTGCGCACATACTTGGGCACTCTATTCTGTAATATTACTCCTGCGTAACTGGCCTGGTTTTAATGAAATCGGCTACCGTCACCGAAACCGGTGTGCGAGTTATTTATTATTACTCTTACTTATTTTCTCGCTCGAGACTAAATTAGAAGCACCTATATTATACGAATAAAAGTGGTATCGAATAATAAATTAAGACAGTTTAAGCGGCCTTGAAACTCGTTGGCAAGTGGCAGTGATAAATTAATTGTTCAACGTCCTCCCGGGTATAAAGCAATTACCGCGGGTTAAGTTCTTAAAAGACATCTTCATTACACAATATAGGTGTATTTAGGGCGCAAGATTTATGTCGTAACTAGTTTTTGTGAGTTTCTCTCATTTGAAAAATATCGAGAAACGCCTGCTTTTGGCACTCTTTGTACAACCACTTTGAAATATCAAGATATATCAATCCATAAACTCGAATTATGATATACTGAATGACGCCTGCAACACTGTTGTGCAAAAATTCGCTTATCGCGCTGGAACCGTACATTTTCCGGGATAAAAAGTATCCTTTCTTTTCCCGGGACTCAAAGTATCTACATGCCAGGTTACAGCAAAATTGGTTCATAACCAGTGCCTGTACACAAGTGGCGAAACGCTAACGCTAACGCTAACTCTAGCGTTACAAAATGTATGCGATTTGACATAAGTCATCGCTTCGCTAGCGAATACTAATGTCAAATCCCATACATTTTGTAACGTTAGTGTTAGCGTTAGCGTTAGCGTTTCGCCACTTGTCTATAGGCACTGTTACGTTACGTTACCAAAATTGGTAACAGACACACACTTTCGCATTTATAATGTAAGTACGGATTATCCCTAATTTATATAAAATTCTCGTGTGTTCGTGCGCGAGCTCCTCCAAAAGGGCTCAACCGATTCGTTAGGCCAGAGAAGAGGTTTTTATCTACTTTTAATAGTGACAACTGACACTAGAAATAATTTATATGGCAAAACAATATTTGCCGGGTCAGCTAGTAAGAACATAATAGACGCGTTTTTCCTGAAATAAAAACGCATATTAAATACTTACCTTATTTGAAGCTTACATGCTTTGAGAGAGGCCTCCTCTGTTTTCCGGTTATTCTTCCATCTCTTTCTAACGCTATATCTTCTATCCCTTTCCAATTCCCCTCCCAACACCAGCAGGGCGCGAGATTGCAGGCTCGGCGCCATCCGCCATTGAGGTCGAAAGCACCAGGCAGAAATTACTGTGTAAGCTTCAAATAAGGTAAGTATTTAATATGCGTTTTTATTTCAGGAAAAACGCGTCTATTAAATCCTTGGTTTATTTGAAGCTTACATGCTTTGAGACGTGTTTGTTATCGCCTGGTGTTGGGGAACGCCAATGTGAATTTTGGTACCCTATGTGATAGGTTACCATGGGGAAAAATAAAATTATAGCTAACGTAGGCTGAGAATGAGCCTAGGTACCTTTAATTAAGGTGGAATTGGAATCACAGTTGAATAGGAATAATAAATGAAAATATAGAGGTATCAAAAAGTAATAACTATATTAATGATGAAAAATAAAATAAATTCAACCAAAATAGTTCTGATACCTCAGGTAAAACATGAAAAATAAAGAAAAACATTGTATAATTAATGTATGTACAATGAATAATAGCTGTATAAAGACATAACAAGAAAATGAGTTGATGTCATATTATTAAATCAAAGATAATTAGGATACATTAAATATTAATAATCAATGCAGTGACGAAGCTGCTCCAAATATTGCAATGACAGAGATAAATATTATTATGTAGAGAACAATACTATAAAATATTTTAATTTACAGAACTGAAATTGTTAGTGATATTAGTATCATTGCTAGCCGATGCTAACATTATCTCTCGCTTGTAAAAGCGTGCAAATGTGTTGCTAGAACGCCAATTGCCTCTGGCGAGAATTTCGTCTAAGGGCAAGTTGTTAGCCCAGTTTTTGGATGCCACAGCCGACCGTATGCTGCCAGGGGGAGCACTAATGCCCGCATCAGCTAACACAGACTTAATCCAACCCGCAATAACAGTTCTGCTGGCTGCTTTAACTTGGCCCCTAATCGTAAGAAATAGGTTTGAACAATTATTTAATGCTCGTTTCTCATGGTGCAAATTTACTAATGTCTTTACCCAAAGGACTGGATTTAAATTATTGTTAATAGCGTTTGACAAAAGCCTCCAGCCGGATTGTCTGTAATTAGCACTGTCTGTCTTTGAACCAAACAGAGGCCATAATATTAAGCTGTCACTATCCTCAACCAAATGGTCTGAGTCTACAGCCAATAGGGTCAAATCGTGCACACGTCTACCCGAACATAAAAGAAGCAGGGTTGCAGTATGTCTCGAGACAGAGAAAGCACTCCTTTTGTCTATATTAACATTGGTAAGGAAGGTTGCCAATTTGTCAATATCCCAGACAAAGCGATTGCGAGGAATAGGCTTAGATAAGGCAATCGATTTTAGTATGTGCTTAACCAGGACGTGCGAACTAAGTTTACTATTGTCTTCAACACTGCATAAGGTCGAAACCACAGATTTGTGCACTAAGATTGTGCTGTATGACAATTTGTTAACAATGTGCAAGTCTGCGAGATATCTTGCTAAGACTGGTCCGCTAGGGTGTTGAGGATCAATATTATGACTGCTTGCCCAATCAGTCCATCTCCTCCATGCAACCTCATAGGTTTTACGAGTCGAAGACCTCCAAGAAGACCGGAGTAATTGTACCTGGTTCTCAGACCAATCATTTAAGCTCCTAGACCACCCCCACATATCCAGATCTCTAGAGTCATTTCCTGACATCTGGTTGGTGGTAGACCCGTCGCAGTGTCTATCAGGTTCTGAGCTAGATTTTTGATTGTATATGGAGCCGCTACTGCACGGCTCTTCAAATCTGCTCTCCAAAACACACGATTCCATCGTGGGGCTATGATTAGATATAATCCCCGCGCTGAGTTGAGATGGGATAGCACCTTCGGTATCAGATATGGAGGTGGGAATAGCCACGCAAGGTGATAATTCCACCGCCGGGAAAATGCATCGTGGAATACTGCCTGATCGTCGTTCAGGTCCAGAGATACGTAATTGGAGACCACGTGAACCCGACTCGATGCTAGTAGGTCTATTACCGGTGTCCCGAATTTGGTGAAAATTTTCTCTGTGCATGTCTGTATCAGATGCCACTCCGATGGCATCTTGTGTCGCGATAGGTGATCGGCCGTGCTGTTGAATATGCCGGGAAGGTATTGAGCTGTCAGATTTATTTGATAGCGATCCAGAAGCTCGAACACTCTGTAAGTCGTCGACATTAGTGGGAATGATTTCATCCCCCCCTCGTTTCGCAGATAAGCTACGACTGTTTTGTTGTCGCACTGGAAGAGTGTTGTTGTTTGAGCTAATGATTGACCGTGACTCTCGAGAACCTTTAAAATCGCCAGCATTTCTTTTATATTGCAGTGAAGATGTTGTTCTGCAACGCTCCAGTTTCCTGACAACGACTGGTTGTCTACTTGCGCACCCCATGCTACGTCGGAGGCATCTGTTGTCACGAAGTGGGTTGGTGGTGGAAAATGAATTGCAGTCGTGCGATGACATTCCTGAAACCACCATCTTAGTTCTGATGACACTTCGCTTGGAATGTGCACCATTCGTCTGGCCGGTGCGTGTAGTAACGGTTTGAGGAACCTGAGTAACGCTCGAAGGTGTAACTTGCCCCTGGGTACGACAAAAGTCGCGAAGTTTAACATCCCTATAAGGCTTTGTAGGTCTTCCAAACATGTTTCGCCCAGGGATAACACTAACGAAATTTTCCGTTTGATTGTATGAATTTTGTTTACAGGAAGACATTTTCTGTTGTTCCAAGGATTCCACGTGATGCCCAGGAATTCTAGAGCTTTCAGGGGTTGAGTCAGAGATTTTTCCTGATTTATCTGCCAGCCTAGGTACTGGAGACGGTTGATTAAAACTTGACAGTGGTCCTGAAGTTTGAGTTTGTCTTGGTGAGCGATGAGGAAATCGTCGCAATAGACGATCACTCTTAAATTTTGGTCCCGGAGAGTCTCCGCGACCCAATTCGTCAGAGACGTGAAAACTTTGGGCGCAGTGCTGAGGCCGAAAGGAAGACATGTCATTTCCAAAAGCTCTCCTCGATAGATTAGACGTAAAAATCTTCTGTGACCCGTGGCAATTGGAAGATGAAAGTACGCCTGCGAGATGTCTACCTTGCACAGCCAATCGTTTGGCTGTAGAAAGCCCGGCACACGAAACATGTTTATAAGCTTGAACGGTTTTGTAATTACGTAGTCGTTCAGAGCTTTTAGGTTGAATATCGGGCGATCGGATCCATCGCTCTTGGGCACTAGAAACATCGTTGACAGAAAGCTCGGCGATGGTTTTGCCACTTCTAGCACACCCTGATTTTTCATTGTGCTTATTATAGCAGTCATTGATTCGGACTCTCTGGTCACAAAGGTGTTGCCTAACGACTGGGGTGTCATTAGCGGTGGTTTTTGATAGAAGGGTATTCGATACCCACTTATTATACGAAGCGGAGACTGAGGGGCACCTAATTTCGCCCAACGACGTCGGTACTGCCTCAACCTCCCTGCTTTGAAGATCCGAGAGTCAGAATTTCCGTTTCTTAGACGAGGAGTTATAATCGAGCTGGCCGCCAGATCGCTTACGGTTGGTTTTGCCTTGACTGGGCTTGTTCTGGTTGTTTCCATTCGAACGAAAGGAATTTTTGTAGCTTCCCGTGCGGCGGTCGGCATTATGAAAATTTCTTCCTTTGGAAGAACAACCGTGAGTATAGCCTTGCGAAGACTGGTGGTAATATGCGCCCTGCGAGGGCTGGTATTGTTGATGTGAAGGTCCACTACAACAGGTTTTATTGGTACCCTGCGAGGGCCCTGTAAAATAAGCCGACCCCTGCGAGGGGAGGCGCAAAGCCTTACTAGGTCCTGCTTGCGAAGCAGAACCTATATTAGGCCTAGTGAGAGGCCGAAATGTCTTTTTTATACCTCCGAACTTCTCAAGTGCCAAGGTAAAGTTTTCGGCGCCAAACAGATGACGATCCGATGGCGGAATCTTACGGAGGGCGACTTTCACTAGAGGGTCGCGGACATAATTAGTGATGCCATCTCGTCGCATCTGAATCACTTCAGCCCTATGTCCACATACCAGTTGCAGCAGGTCTGACGAGACCTTATGAAATTCTCCTTGAGAAAAGAGCTGAGTCACCTTTTCCTGAAGTCCCAACGGGCTAACATTTTGTTCCTCACGGGCCCATGCAAGTAGGTCCGTTAAAGATGCAGCAAGTGCTTCTCTTTGTTTGAGAGCACAAAAGGTAATGGCTGCGTACGCTTTGTCCGCATACGTTAGGTGTTTCAACTGGTCATATTCCTTAACTTCGTCATTACAGTCAAGATCTACGAAGCCAGGGGTGTGATTGTATAATTTCTGCACTTCTGCATACCTAACCTCACTCCATTCGCTCCTATTAAAATATTGTATTTCATTTAAATGATTTATGTAACTATCAGGCGCTTTCGGAACGGCGGGTTCCTTTAATTTTATTTCTAGGTCAAATTTAAATTGTTGCTGTTCATTATCTGGTAACAAACTAGCTCCGTCCACATCTTTATATATAATTCCGCTTACACTATCGTCTAGAACATCACTATCATAAGCCTCGCCACGTGGTGGTGCAGGCGGTTGCGGAAAATTTTCACACGAATTATTGTTAGACAAGCCGCCATGATATGAAATTCGATTACGTAACTCAATTATTTCATTTGTTAAGCTAGTTATTCGTTTATCCTCGAAATCTCGTTTACTCTTTTTACTTTTACGACGATGATGATTACTACGTCGCTTGGAACGTTTTTTCCTACGATCGGACCCCGACGACGAGGACGAGCTTGAGGAGCTTGAACTATTGCTAGAACTGCTACTAGTACTAATCCGACGCCTGCGATCGACTTTGTTCGAATTAGGAATCATTCCTGATCCAGAAATATCGTTGGTTATAATGTCCGTAGTGTTGTCCATTGTCTGAAAAATTTTTCTTTTCTGGACCAAAAATTGAAGGTAGTTGTGAAAAACGAAAAAAATATTAAATCGCTAATGCTTAGAAACTATGATTGAGTATTCACAACCATTAATATTACTAATCTATAATATGAACACTAAATTTAAAATCTAGCAAGCGTTAGAATAATAAATTAATAATATGTGCTTAGTTTCGAACGGTAGCACCGTTAAAAATAATTTAAAATCAACATGAAAATACTTGTGTGAACTTACGTGAATGGATTTCACAAGTTGCAGCACAAACGAACAAATTAACTTGAATCTATTTTTAGAATCAAATTTCACTAAGCACTTAATTATTACGTTCTTGTCGCTTCGGAAAACAGAACGCCAATGGCGGATGGCGCCGAGCCTGCAATCTCGCGCCCTGCTGGTGTTGGGAGGGGAATTGGAAAGGGATAGAAGATATAGCGTTAGAAAGAGATGGAAGAATAACCGGAAAACAGAGGAGGCCTCTCTCAAAGCATGTAAGCTTCAAATAAACCAAGGATTTAACTCCTCGATCACGAAAAAATCTAGGCAAAAATCTAGGCAGATTTTGGCAGATGTAAAATCAAGACTAGATGGCGCCCGGCCTTGACCCGGCCTACCCTCTTTTACAAATAATGTAATAACTTTACAACGGAACCATATTTTATGTTTCTGTGAAAAGCATTAAACAGCTATATTAAATTTTATATTTATTTAAGCCATCATAATTATAGTATTTAGTCTGATTTAATATTCGTTTCTCAAGTACTAACAGTTTCCAAGTATGTGCTGACTTTTATAATGTGAATTAACTGAATACTTTTCTCTTATTTCAATAAGACGGTCATAAATAAACAGTCATAAATAAACATTACCTTTCAAGAGCTCCATTGTGTTCACAACACCACTTCAAATTTTACTAACAAAAAACCGGTTTCGTATTACCCACAAGCAAACTTCGTCCCTAGTGCTACACAAATAAAGTTCAAAATGGCCCGCGGGCCGTTTGAACGGTCGGGAAGTCGTTAAAAGTATCATATTTCACTTGATTGTTTTTCACAATGATGGATATAAATTCTTTTGCAAACACTTCTCACTAGTTGATAAAAACTTCCGTTTGCGTTTTACGTAATCACTTACAAACATAATATGGAAATTGCGTCGAAATCACATAAATATAAACAAACTTTTCGAGTGTAACCTAGAAGTTATTACGATGTATTTCTTTCAAACGATTACCTAGAAATACTTATAATAGCTACTACTAATACAAAACAGCACTTTCATTGGTAAAAATCCGAAATAACACACAAAAACTATCAAAAAAACAACAACGTGCGTGCCGAAAACACGATTTTCTATAGACTAAAATCAGATGTTCGCCCACAGAGTAAAGTATATTTTTGCATTGGGAATCTAGCCAATGTATTAAAGATCAACTAACCAAACTTCTTCATACAAAAGTAGACTCTAAATCAACGAAATTCGGTACTTAATTGAATGAAAGAGCGCGGCCCATTTGGGCCTTACGGTTTTTGACGGAATGGCTCGTGACGTCACGTGACACACGGCGCGGCCCAAGTGGGCCTTACGGTATTTGAGGAGTTAATAATATTATTATGTACAGTCGCGTGTATTAATAAAGACGTCTACCGGCTGTACCTACATTGTAGTTATATTATAGCTACCAACTCTGGGTTATTTGGAATTCATCAATAATCTACATAACAGTTCACTACTGAGTACTCAGCTCGCCTGTATTACCCTGGTCCGATACATGATACCGCTCTAATCCTTGTACAATATTCAGGGCACCTACATTATATCAATAACACGCTACAATGTACCAGAGGTGTATTATGTAATATGCCACTATGTAATAACGGAGACATTGTAACACCGGCAGTGGAGGACCTTCTTAATTTGGTAGAGTTATGTCAAGCCCAGCTGACAGATCGCGACATCATTGACTAGACTTGGCACAACAAAATGACCTAGGTCTACCATTTTGCAGCCTATGATTCAATTACCTGATTATATATTTTAAGCATATTGAAATTTTTATTTTCAAATTTCAGTCCGTATAATACCTTTATATGGTGAATTTTTAAAATGACATGGTATGTGAATTTCGAAACTAAGGAGATAGCCATGCTAAAAGCTCGCTTCAAACATCGATTTATATGTCAGGATATGCCTACGAGAACATTTTGCTAATAGGTTTTTCATACAAGGAAATAGAGAGCCATCTATGAAAAATCGATTGAACTACGTAGTGCGACACAATATTCGGCCGCGTGCGAATGCTGTTTTACCGACGAACCCCGCGTTCCACCTGGCGTTGAAAACGATCAAAACGCTGAAAATGCCTCCTATTTTTAGCGTTTTGATCGTTTTCAACGCCAAGTGGAACGTAGGGGTTGCGTCATTACTCGGTAAAACAGTAGCCATGGCGGATGATGGCGGACATCGGTAGTAAAATTATAAATTAATTATTTCTTTACATAAACAAACAGTTTGTGATACTTACCGATGATAAGATATTCCATGTGCTTTTTTAACTTTTTTAATATAATTTTTGCAGCCTTTTACTACACAATTAGGCATTTTTATGGCACTGTAAGGCATACGATGACCCACCTGATTTGTTCTGCGGACCACAGACGACTAAGTCACGTAGGAGTCAAACGGAGCGTTTTGACTCCTACGAATCGGCATCATTGCAACGCGCGATTGACCCGGTCCTTAGTAATGTATAAGTCTATGGCTTCAAATTGATTTAGAGGTATATCAATTTATTGATGCAGTTTAAATTTTTAAAAATTGAGCTCGCAATTCCTTTCAACATTTTATGCTGTTCATGAAAGACAAAGCTTTGTTTAGTTCAATAGTACAGGTCAAACCCTCAGTGCTAAAAACTTGTAGGCATCCTACTAAGAAATAAAAAAAATCATTCCACACCTAAAAAAAAACTTCGGATTTGGCGTTCCATAAAATCCTTTAAACAGTTAAAAATACGTATATGTTATCAAAACATTTTTGTAACGTAGTTTAAGTGAAGTATATTAAAGACGTAGAGAAGGTGTAAAGCTGCAAAATGTTCAATGTTTGACACTTGTCTACAGGCCCTGGGTACGTGTATAAAGATTATGATAAAAACTGTGTAACGGTAATTTATATTTAGTCTATGTATGATTAACACATAACATCTGAGAATCTTTTTATAAAAGAATACATAATATTGAGTTATGAATACAGTCATGTTCTTTAAATACTTTAGAATGCAGACTGCATTTACTTCTCAATTTTTTGTTGGGTTAGTTAGTACACAAATAATTAACAGCAACCATTGCTTAAAACTTAAAAATATTAACGATCATCATGTCTTTTCGTACGTCGACATTCACAGACGTTTTCCAGTTATTAAGTTTCAGAGAACCGTTTCAAGTGTGATTTAATATTAGATTAGATTGGATCCAAGAACTACAAAGTACGAGCACTCCAACTTACGTTGTTGCGATGTGGAAATTAAATAAATAAAACTTTAATGTTGACCAACTACATGCTGCTCGCAACTTCTTCGCGCTTTAGTTATTGCATTAACCGTACATTTTCACGGGATAAAAAGTAGCTGATGTCCTTTACCGAGACAGGCCCGTCTAAATAGTCAGTACTTAAGATGCGACCCGGTCTCAAGAGGCGGTTCGGCTCTGTGATTGGTCCAAATTTTGACAGCCAACCAATCACAGAGCCTGAACCGTGTCGTGAGACCGAGATGCATCTTGAGCACTGACTATTTATACGGGCCTTAAAATACTTTCACACGAAATTTCATCATAATCGATTCAGTGATTTAAGCGTGAAGGTTACGGACAGACATACATTCGTATTTGTAGTACTGAATGGCAATCATGGACGAGGTACTTTTAAAATTGTAGGTAATAGTAATTTTGGACTCCTAATCTGGGACCTCTGTGACTCAAACATAAAAGTGAAACTCAAAATCTTTCTCTTTTACTCGAGTCTCGACTATGTTAATATCCTTTAATGTTTGTGAAACAATAGCTGATCGTGATTCAGGTTCTTAGTAATATCATGTTTTAATCCATTTATGTAATCCAATTATGTAAAAGAGCTTTTATTTTACAAACTTTCTAGAAAATATTACAATATTTTTTTTTTATCCCTTCCCTTTTTTCTTCATTTATATTTTCCCACAAAAATCATATACCTACTCAAGGACTGAATGTTGTATGAAACAAAAAATCAATCAGTCAGCAAAATATTTGTGAGGAATGTAATACGCACGTGCCGCTACACGCCATCTCGGGATTACGGTATATTTTGTTGTGTTCTACTGTTGCTGAGAATAAAAGCCTTCATTCATCATCATCATCATTATTATCATCATCATCATCAAAAGAAATTAGGCACAAATGCTCTGAAACAGCTAACGTAAAAATTAATTCAGTAACTGTTTTTGCTATGGTGGTATCCGTTGCTGGTAAGCTTGTACTGGTGTTTAAGAAAGTAAATATAAGAAAACCCC
Organism: Plebejus argus; assembly: GCA_905404155.3. Lineage (NCBI taxonomy): Eukaryota > Metazoa > Arthropoda > Insecta > Lepidoptera > Lycaenidae > Plebejus > Plebejus argus. The sequence continues at coordinate 3,411,754 of FR989936.1, forward strand.
AATATCAGTGTCAAACAAGGGCAGATTTACTTGCTTTCTATACGTGGGAGAGCCATTCTCCCACGTATAGAAAACAAGTAGTTCGCGAGATAAGCCCTTTCAAATAATTTCCCCCGTTTTTTTCCACATTCTCCTATTAGTCTTAGCGTGATAATATATAGCCTATATAGTTTTCCTCAATAAATGGGCTATCTAACACTTAAAGAATTTTTCAAATAATTTTCCCCGTTTTCTCCACATTTTCCTCTATTTCTTCGCTCCTATTAGTCTTACCGTGATAAAATATAGCCTATAGCCTTCTTCTATAAATGGGCTATCTAACACTGAAAGATTCATCAAAATCCGTTGCGTAGTTTTAAAAATTAAAGGGAACAAAGGGACATGAGGGAAAAAAAGCGACTTTGTTTTATTATATGTATATAGATAAAAACTCGTGCTTATGTTCTATCTATACTCTGGAGGATACAAAAACTATTGAAATTAACAGAGGTGCAAGTCGTTTGTACACTCAATGGAATTTATATTGGAGTTGCAGCAATCTAAATCAGCGAAGTGCTCGGAATAGTTTTATTGAAGTGACTTAAAACACATTACAAATTCAATCTGCCCAAGTTGCGAGCGCCAGCGATCCACTGCGACTCTCGAATACTTGCACTTGGTGTGTGGCCCCAGATACAAGAGTAGCGATGTATAGTAATTAAACATTATTTGCTTTATTGTATTATCTGGGAAACGCTTGGAAATTATTAAGTTATTGTTACAAGAAAAGAGGAAATCGTAAAAAATAAAAATGCGGACGTTATGATATCTTTTTTAAAGTAAGTGGTGTTCATTAACGATGACGAATTTTTCTTCCAATCTTCTGCGCCAATCGAATTTATATTGACATAAAACAACTAAAAAGAAACTAATCATCTACTAAAAAGAAAAAAATCATCGCTTTGTCAGAAAATCTTGCTTTTAGTGCTTGTTCAGACACGCGGGAACCACGCGGTTATATGAGGGCAATTACGCATGATTACGCCCGCACTGTTAAACGCATACAATAGACGGACGGAACGCGACGGAATAGTGTGTCATCGGTAATTTAAAATAAATTGCGGGCGTAATCATGCGGAATATCCGCCGCGTAACTTCGGCCTAGTCACTAGTGTGTTTAGACACTTATACAACGTCGTAATAAGCTGCGAGCAGTTTAACCGCGGAGGTCCAGGTGTATCTGATCAAGCACTAAGGCTCTGAAGTATAATATTTCCTCAATGTACATTTCAAAACAGAGTTTGCTGGATCAACTAATAAAATACATTTAAATTAATTACAGTAAGTATAAATTAATAATATTTTGTTAATCTTTGTTTGCGTTGTTCGTTAATATTTCACCTTTGCTTATCTTGGCAATATACCCGTAGCCCTGCTACGATTTCGTAGCAATGCAGCTACGATGCTACTACGATAAATCTTATGACAAGATATTCCATGCGTCGGATGGGCATGTAAAGTCGGTCCTGCGCCTGATTTCTAGCCAGTCGTATCGGTCAGTCGTCCCAGGCAGAGTGCACTATAAAATCACTCCTGCTAGACTTATTTCAATTAAACAGTTCACTGTTACCGAAACCGGTGTAGCAGGCATCATTAGAGGTATAGTGGTATTACTACTAGTAATGGGCTTATAACTTGCACCAGCGGCAGTAGTGTTTGAAGTTTATCTGTAATCACAGCGGCGAGAGTGTCAAGTGACGTGCCTGCGAATAGACTGCATATGCGGCATAATTGCAGACAGTTCCACGGTTGCAATCTCCGAATAGCACAACATTTCATATAAAAGTTCTAATTTATGTGAAAAATAACAAGGCTCTCTCTCTAATCTCAGTATAGTTCACCTTAATTTATATCTTATGCTAATTGTTTTTTTTTGTGTGTATTTGTATCAGTATTTTTATTAGGTACAGCATTCAGGAGTTTTTCCGTCAGCCTATATAAGCCTTTCCAAAAAGTTCTACTTTTTATGACATACTAGATGACGCCCGCAACTCCGTTGCGTTATAATTAATTACGGTTATCGCACGGGAACCGTATATTTTTTTGGTCAAAAGTATCCTATGTCCTTTCCCAGGACTCAAAGTATCTCCATAACTTTCAGCAAAATCGATTGAGTGGTTTGATCGTGAAGATATAATAGACAGACAGACAGACATACATTCGCGTTTATAGTATTAATAAGTATGGATATAAAGTCTATTTAAAAATCAATTTAAATAATTGAACACAATCTTCACAGTTTATTGGATCAGCTTATTTCAATTTACAAGTGTCCACACGTCGTGCAGTTTGTGAACTAGTTCTAACACTAAGCGTTGCCCACTAACTGAGGAGGTTTAAAGTTAGAACCACGCATTTAAAGTTCGCAAGTATTCAGTTAACACGTCTTGTTAGTTGATTCCCTACATAGTACAGGAAATATCTAAGAATGATACAATTTTGGAAGTATTACTTGAACACACAATAAACAGTTATATATACACTTTATACACAACCAAAAAAAAAAACACCTTCAATATTATAAGGTGTTTTTCGGTTGCTTGTAACGTATCGTTAAATACATTATTTTTTTGTCAATATTCTTTCACAATCATCACAAACCTCAATAAATATAATTGTTATCCACCTCCGTTTTCCACTTAAGAAAAAAATCATACCTCATACCTCGTCGACCATTAAAATACTACAGGGTACTTAAGGGCCCGGGTTACCCTCGAAATTTTCATACATTCTTAATACCAAAATCATTTTCTCATGCAAAAATATTTAACATGTTTGAGTTATTTTTCAGCTTAAGATAGTAATTACCTAGGGTCCTGAACAATTTTTTTTTACAAAATATTTAAATACTAAAAAAAAAAATTTTGTGTTTAAATATTTTTTAGTAAATTTACTACTAAATATTTAAACACCAAAAAATAGACAAAAACACTAAAAAATATATAAATAAATAGTAAATTTACTACAAAATATTTAAACTTTAAAAAATATTTTTTATTATTTAAATATTTTGTAGTAAATTTACTATTTATTTATATATTTTTTAGTGTTTTTGTCTATTTTTTGGTGTTTAAATATTTGGTAGTAAATTTACTAAAAAATATTTAAACACAAAAATTTTTTTTTAGTATTTAAATATTTTGTAAAAAAAATTTGTTCAGGACCCTAGGTAATTACTATCTTAAGCTGAAAAATAACTCAAACATGTTAAATATTTTCGTATGAGGAAATGATTTTGGTATTAAGAATGTATGAAAATTTCGAGGGTAACCCGGGCCCTTAAATAAGAAAAGTGAAATCAGAATTTCATAAGAATAATAAGTTAAAGTTAGATAATTTACTGCGACAATTTAATACAACAAACGGTTTAACAAATCACAAACACATTTTTTGTTCGAATGATGAATGTTACTCTGATATAAATTGTGTTACATTAAAAATAAACTAGTGCTGGGATGAGGCCCATATCGATATAAATTTTTAATAGTTATGAGGTTACAAAATTACAAGTACAGTTTTGCTGCGTACTACAGGTTATACGAATAATAGTTGATTGATATATATCATTTTAATGCTGTACTAAGTTTTTTATTGTACCATTAGAGAATTTGATTCCTAGGCAGATGGCGGACTTAAGTAATTTGGTCGCATTTTATCAAAGCCATCCGACCAATCACAGCTAGCATTGAATTGACATTAGCCGACCAAACGACGTAGGTCTGTCAACTGCATAGGAATCAATTTCCTCGGGTATACATCAGAATTGTCCGTTACTTTTTGTTTTGTATACGAGTAGAATAATTTGCTTTAAAACAATTTCCGCTTCAAAACTGAAAGTAAAACGTAAAGAAGAAAAGTTCTTCTTTGTTAAAGCCTATCTTATATTCTTTTATTAGTTTTTAGCCATATCTCGACGCCTTTTTGAGGTATGTTCATATTATTGAAACTTATTTGTTGATGTATGCATTCTGGGTCAGTATTTTTAATTATATTATTATCGATAAGTACAGCACATCACTATATTTGCATTTAAGCTCGTCAAGCCGCCGCGGCGCCGCTGCCGTGCCGCCTAATGGTTGTGGTCAAAAAACAAAACATTATAATGTGATTTATATATTAAATTATATTTCTTGTAGTTCTTCTGTATGCTTGTTTTGCATAATATTTTATATTATTACTATGGCAGTTTATAAAATTGTACACGAATAAAACTGTGTCCTATACCTAAGTGACAATTACGGAAATTACAAAATAAAGTAATTATCATAACCTTTATATTTATGTCAAACTAATAAACTTTATTTATTTTTCTTGATTAATTTTTTCTTAAACTTTACTTCCGATGAAAATTTTACCTTCTTATGTTTGCTACATTTATTTCTCTTTTTGTCTTTTGATCGATTCTCGAACCATCGATACGCCATTATTCCCAGCTCTATCAATGTAAGAAGGCTGCATCCGAAGAAAAGATTTAAAGTACCGCCGATTTGAGCTGTAAACATTCGAAAAGTTAATTGAAAAATGCAACACAGTTAAAAAAAAGCAAGCAACAGCCAGTATTAATTGAAGATGTTAGTGGAAGGAGGTAATTAATAATAGTTAAAAATTGCATTTTTTTGCATAAATGCTTTAAGGCAGGAAAAATGATTTTAAATAAAAAACTGTGGTTTTATGTGTAGCCAGATAATATATTATGAGCCAGATGATGAAGTGGGTAAGTTAAATGTTTATCAAAATTATAAGAATAATGATTTATCTGTGTTCTCTTTCTTTTTTTTGTTTGTAATTATCATTTTTTTGGCTTATTCTTGTATTTCTTATTGTAGGTACCTACTCGTATAACCTAGAATAGTGTAATGTCCTTATTGTGCCAAATAAAACGTTTATTATTATTATTATTATTATTATTATTATAAGGGAAAAAATGAATAACTACCCTTATGGTATAAAATGTTAGTTATGTCGTTCTTCCACTAACGTCTTTAATTATAATGATAGAAAAGCCTAAACACTAAAACACATTTAAGTGACGTACCAAAAAGATCATGATTGGTGAAATAGGAGCAGCGCTGGTTAATGATCTTGTTGTTGGAGGAGATGTATACACGAATGATGCTCACGTTGTTAAAGTCGAAGCCGGTACTGGAAAATAACAAAATACACAACGGGATATTGTATAATTAAATTAACTTATTGTGTACATAATAAACGGTCAAACTAATCCGATCGACTTTATTTGTCTTATTGAATTTAGCAGTAACTTGTTGATAATTATTATTTGTGCGGGGATAGCAAAGTCTATATCACAAAGTGGCTATGAAATTAGTACAAATTGTATAGTGCAGTAGCAGAATCTACTTCAAAAACACTAGATATTGCAGCAGAACCAAATGCTGCTAAAGTAGTATTTCGAAAGTACTACATATTGCACTCGATGTTGCAGTAGTTCTAGATACTGCAGTTCTATACACTATAGTATACGAAATAGTACTGTATACTTACTATAGCCCGTCGACAGTGTAGTTACTAGCACCCAGGCTGTAAGCGGACATCCGTGGAATCGCTAAATCTATGTCCACGTTACAAGTTGGATGGCAATGGCACTCGCCCTGCATGGATGATACTAGGAAAGACATAAAACAGCTATTAGAAAGAAATACTTTACTAGATGAATGAAGCAAGAATAGAGTTATTGGTGGTTAAGACACATAACTTAGATGTAATTGTTGACCCCCCGATGGTTGCTCGCCTTGTCGTGGCGGTGGGGCTCTAGTAACCGCGGCTTGGACAACCTCGGTGAAGCAAAGAGGCAACCAGGGCCGGCCGGTGTCGCCGCCTGGCCCGAGGAGGGCGCTCCCAGCGGACTGGAGGAGTCCGCTGCGGATGCGCACCGAGGTGGGGCCGCAGAGGAAGAGGCAAGTAGGTATTACAGTGCGCCGCTTGCCCTATCCTCTGCGGCCGAGTTGTGGTTGGTTGCAGAGCCACAGACCTGATCTGCCACATGGCCTCCAAGTAGCAGACTCGGGGGGCGTCTGCTACAGCCCTGGTGGGGGCCGAGGAGGAGGGCGCATGTGTTGTGCGCTCATCGTGGAGTCTTCGGACCGCTGGCGGGGTCGCGGATGTGTGTATTGTTCCCGTGGCCCCGTCAAAAGGCGGCGTGGCGGAAGATGGGGGGGGGTTTTAGTGGGTATACCGTGGTCTCATTGGCTACGGGAGTCCCACATCACCGCTCGGGTCGCCCCCTGCGCCTGGGTGGTATGCGTAATGCATTTCCCCCTCCGGAAAAAAAAAAAGATGTAATTGTTGAAAATTAGTGACCGACCGAACTTTCGGTTTCGGTTTCGGCCAGTTTCGGCCAAAAAATCGAGTTTCGGCCATAGTTTCGGTTTCGGCCAAAATGTAGCCGAAACTTTCGGCCATAGTTTCGGTTTCGGCCAAAATATAGCCGAAACTTTCGGCCCCGCCGAAACTCGTACGTTCGTGAAATGTCGTGCACCGTACGGTAAACTTCGCAGCTATAGTCCGCGCGGAACTAGTTGGCCGCACCTTAGGTATGACAAGCAAGGGGCTCAGTAACCGCGGCTTGGACAACCGCGGTGAAGCGAAGAGGCAACCAGGGCCGGCCGGTGTCGCCGCCTGGCCCGAGGAGGGCGCTCCCAGCGGACTGGAGGAGTCCGCTGCGGATGCGCACCGAGGTGGGGCCGCAGAGGAAGAGGCAAGTAGGTATTACGGTGCGCCGCTTGCCCTATCCTCTGCGGCCGAGGACGGATCGCGGGGGGGGAGAGGCATTGTGGTAGGTTGCCGCTTTCCCTACCCCCCCTGCGAGCTGGCCGTTCCGTTTGAACGGCATTGGTGGGGCCGCAGAGGAAGAGGCAAGTAGGTATTGCGGTGCGCCGCTTGCCCTATCCTCTGCGGCCGAGGTGTGGTCGGTGGCAGAGCCACAGACCTGATCTGCCACATGGCCTCCAAGTAGCACGGGGGGCGTCTGCTACAGCCCTGGTGGGGGCCGAGGAGGAGGGCGCACGTGTCGTGCGCCCATCGTGGAGTCTTCGGACCGCTGGCGGGGTCGCGGATGTGTGTATCGTTCCCGTGGCCCCGTCAAAAGGCGGCGTGGCGGAAGATGGGGGGGGGTTTTAGTGGGTATACCGTGGTCTCATCAGCTACGGGAGTCCCACATCACCGCTCGGGTCGCCCCCTGCGCCTGGGTGGTATGCGTAATGCATTTCCCCCTCCGGAAAAAAAAAAAAAAAAAAAAAAAAAAAGGTATGACAAGCAACATGGTATAGACAAGCAACCCGCCCCCTCACCCCTGTCCCTACCTAACCTAATGATTGTTTTATTTTTAACACACCCTAACCCTCTGTTTAAACTATATTATATTATAATGTATAATACTTGGAGCACTACTACACTGTGTTAATAAATGAAAAAAAAAATGAAAAAATCATTAAAATAATCGAAATTTTTAAAGGTTTCCATAAGTTTCGGTTTCGGTTTCGTTGAAAAATCAGTTTCGGTCGGACACTATTGAAAATATTTATAAATCTGATAGCATTTAAGTTGATTTGGAGTGAAAGTTTTATAGGTGGCATACAAAGATTTTAATAAAATAACTGAACTGTCTTATATAATTCTTTCTTACGGGGTGAGAAATATTTGGAATGATTTAGTAGTTTCTAAGCATCGCTAAGTTTTTCAAGTCTAAAACAGATACCGGTGACTTTCCTCGCACACTGCAACTGTTCGGCTCTGCAGGTTGGCACCCCTGGTACCGGAGGGTAGGAAATCTTGGTGCAGTGACACCGCTTCATGGTCCGTCTGATCTCGCACTCCAGCAGGCAGTAGGACCTGCGTGTTTATTTCATAGTCGTCATTATCGATAGGTATGTTACTAATATGTATAGTGTTAGTAAAACGCATTTTAGCAACAATACAACAGTGATAATATGGCTATTTTCTTAACATTTTAGGGGAGATCAGAATGTAAATGTGAAAAGTAACTTATAAAATAGTTTTCGATAATAATTTGAAGGATACGTGTATCTTATAGCTACAACATAAAACAATACACTCCGAAGAAGCTGTCAAAAATATATCAATAGATTTAGATACTCATGGTAAATAGGGAAGAACTCCAGAGGCTCGTCGTCTAGGTGACACTTGCGGAGATCGGTGCTCAAACTCATAGCAGTGTCAGATGCCTGCACGGTACGCGTCAGGTAGCCCAACCACAGTTCTTGTCCCGGGTTAATGGGAGTGCCGTTGACTCCAACGTCGATGTAGTGCTGCCCTGTCTGCAGGGCTACCTGAAAGAGAGGTTGCTGATTAAAAATCAATTTTCCTGGTAATGTTTCAGCCTTGGCATGTACACGTTGCGAGTTGGTCCATGGTGGCACAAGCAGTCACAAGCATGTAGAATGATACTGCAATGCATTGCAAGTATTCTATGATTGACGATACGTCGCGTTGATTGTGCATTCTATGGACAGCTTAACAATCATCCATATTGGGCCATCAAACACGGAGAGGGAAGTATAAAAATGTATGTTAGGCTTAAATGTAATTTCTACTGGATTCAAATAACTTCGTCTATTTAGCAAAATTATGCCCATTTATAAACCAAGAATTTTGTCTATTTAGCTAAAATTATACCCATTTATAATCCAGGTCGATGTCACTCCAAGCAGCTTGTTTCTGGTCTACAACAATCACCAAAGAGTTAGTGAAGCCCACTTCGCTCACGTTCAGTCGAGCCGAGCCGTCTGGTTTCACTCGATGTACACCATGTTCTTTAATCTCCCTGAAAATTGCTGGACTTTAATGGCAACAGAAGCTTGTAGTGAAAGTGATGATGTATATTGATACAGTTGTGGGAGGTTGTACACTTGTATTCAAACACTGAAACGACTGTCACCTTCTCAGCGAGCGGCCGTTGAAAACGCAACAGAAGCCGGTGCGAGTGATCTCCATCCTGAACAGCCGCGAGCAGTTGTAGATAGTTCTACGCCAACGACATCTGAGCAGAATCAACACAAAATTAATGCCATAATATATTATATAGGTTTAATAATTGAAAATTAATAACTTTGAGGTCTGTATCATTCGGGGTCACTTCGGGGTAAAGATAATTTGGTATATTTATGCGTATATATTTTAGCGTAGGATTAGCAATAACTTACATTAGCGTAAATGCACTTACAAATATTATATTAACATCAAATCATGGTGAAAATCATAAGGTATTCGTTTGTCTTTATCAACAGATCTTCATTGTATCTTAGATCTTTATATAGAACTTAATAGACAAGGAGCCTAAACAGGCTTTCTCCGCTTCTTCGACTTTAAACCTCGAATTTAATGCGGGCTGCGGCTTAAGTGCCCGCTTTCTGATTATGACAGTGCATAAACATTCACTAGAACCTTTTAATTACTTCAAAGATGAAAGTAGTAAGCAAACCTTTACCTCAGTAATATCTCATCGCAGGAGGCAGTGAGCCGCCTGCCGACAGTCTCGACGTCGAGCTCGTTATAGTCGAGGAGCCGTTGCACGTTCTCGAGATCTCTCGAGTTGTATTCGACGTCGGGCGACAGGAACGCCGCAAGCTGTCGCAGGACGCGACGCGCGTAGCTGACGTTTAGGGGCTCAGGATATTTGCTGGAATCCATACTAATATTATCCAAAATTCCTTACTAATATTATAAATGAGAAAATGAGTCTGTCCGTCTGTCTGTACGTCTTGTGAAAATAGAACTTCCTTTAATATATTCTAAAGTAATTTTGAACAGGTTTTTAAAACTGTCTTATATGTGGACCTACTACAAGTTGAAAAACGAGTTGAACAATGCGAGTACAATGATTAAAAAAACACTTAAAATATAATGCTGACACTATAAGTATAGATAAAAAATACGTCCTATGACTCGTAGGTAGTAACTATAGTAAGTAATGAAGATTCATACGTATGTCTTACATGCCTAGGGACATATTGTCTATACATATAATAAAATCGTAGGAAAGTCAATTCTGTACATTGAATATTTTTGAAAAATAATACTTGGGACGTGATCTACAATCGATATGGAAGCCAAAAATATAGTTTTTAGAATTTTTGTCTGTTTGTCTGTTTGTCTGTATGTATGTCCGGGATAAACTCAGAAAGTACTGAATGGATTTACTTCAAATTTTGCATGAATATTATATAGAGGTCGGGTCAACACATAGGCTATATATTATGACGATATCACCTAGGGCGGGGGGAGGGGCTCAAGTTTCAATATTTTTAGTTTTTTGCTCATATCGCTAAAACGGTGCGTTGTAGAGAAAAAATGTCCGGTACGTGATGAAAGCCCATAAAATTTCCTACAAATTTTTCCTTCACACTTTGTATCTATCTTCACTCCTTGCCATGCTATGAGCTTTTGTCTATCTTTTCTATACAAATTTCGAGTGTCGTTTGATTAACATGCTGGGAGCTTTAGCATCGGTCTTTTCCTGGGGGGGGGGCTTCGCCCGCCCAACCCCCCCCCCACCTCCCCAAAATTTGCTTCAAACAAAGCGGTGTTGCGGCGTTATACATCTTTTTTAAGAACAAAGTTAAAAACTAAACTACACATACGGTTTTCCAGTGTCGTTTGTTTTAAGGGGGGCTGCGCCCCCCCAAACCCCCCCCCCTTTATTCCTCATGAAACTTTTGTTCATAATTAAAAGGTATCGTGGAGTTTGTATTGCGTCTTAATTATCCTTTGTAGGAATCTTATCTATACATATAATAAAATCGTAGGAAAGTCAATATAATAAAATCGTAGGAAAGTCAATTCTGTACATTGAATATTTTTGAAAAATAATACTTGGGACGTGATCTACCATCGATATGGAAGCCAAAAATACAGTTTTTAGAATTTTTGTCTGTTTGTCTGTTTGTCTGTTTGTCTGTTTGTCTGTATGTATGTCCGGGATAAACTCAGAAAGTACTGAATGGATTTACTTCAAATTTTGCACGAATATTATATAGAGGTCGGGTCAACACATAGGCTATATATTATTATGACGATATCACCTAGGGCGGGGGGAGGGGCTCAAGTTTCAATATTTTTAGTTTTTTGCTCATATCGCTAAAACGGTGCGTTGTAGAGAAAAAATGTCCGGTACGTAATGAAAGCCCATAAAATTTCCTACAAATTTCTCCTTCACACTTTGTATCTATCTTCACTCCTTGCCATGCTATGAGCTTTTGTCTATCTTTTCTATACAAATTTCGAGTGTCGTTTGATTAACATGCTGGGAGCTTTGGCATCGGTCTTTTCTTGGGGGGGGGGCTTGGCCCCCCCCAATCCCCCCCCCCCCCCCACCTCCCCAAATTTTGCTTCAAACAAAGCGGTGTTGCGGCGTTATACATCTTATATACAAAGTTAAAAACTAAACTACACATACGGTTTTCCAGTGTCGTTTGTTTTACCCCCCCCCCCCCCCCCCTTTATTCCTCATGAAACTTTTGTTCATAATTAAAAGGTATCATATAATAAAATCGTAGGAAAGTCAATTCTGTACATTGAATATTTTTGAAAAATAATACTTGGGACGTGATCTACTATACTAACGCGGACGAAGTCGCGGGCAACAGCTAGTAATAAATAAATGCCTAAAAGATCCTGTTAATATTTATTATCTCGTTTAGGGATTTGTAATTAAATTCTATAAATAATGCGTTATACCCTTTTTTGTGCTTTTTATTTTTTACCCAAATCTAGGATACAAAGGGATGATGTCCGTTATTTACTGGACACGGTTTTAAGTGGTAAGTCACGTCTCTACACAAAAGGATAGCGAAATAAATCACGGTCTTTTAAGGTTTTGCTCGGATATTGTTTAAAACCTTGTTAACCTTAATAAATAGAAAACAAATAATATTATGTATTACACTTGTACTGACAGTGTACTATTAGGTACTTTATAAAATTAAGTGCCTGTTTCATCACTTACTGGCATGTGCCGGATAGGCTATATATTCATCTATACTCTATCTGTCATGATATTAGGATATAAGTTGTGGATAGTCTATCCGGCACGTCTTATCAGTGGGTAAGTGGTGAATCACTCATAAAGGAGATGATGGTATATTTCCACGTGGAACGATGGCGAATAGTTGCAGGATATTATTGCCGGTGCACCTTAACTGATGTCTCGATGGTAACTTAATGTTACTACTCACATTTCACTCAGGAAGCTCTCCATCTTCTCCTCGACGAAATTGACCTGCGGGAATATGAGGACATTGGGGAAGGGTTTTTGCAGCACCACGGAATTCTTCTGCGTGATGAAGGTGGGGTTGGTGAGGAATCTGCTCACTGTGCTGTACTGGACCACCAGGGCGGAGCAGAACAGAAACACGAAGGCGGTCGCCCAGGTATACCTAGAGACAAGGGATTTAAGCACAGAAATAAATCAAGATAGAACGGCTAAGCGAGTGGAGTACGCGTGTTTCAATCTTGCACAAGTATGCAAGATTCGTATGAACGTTCAGTCAGTCAGCGCGCACGTCTCGACTTGATAACGGAACGGTTGTGCAAAAATGCCTCATTGTGCAGTGTCTAATTGTAAAAACAGAAGTACGAAAGTGAATCGGTCAAAAGGAGAGCAAAAATTGACACGAGCGATTCCTTAGCAACGCACGCGCGTCGCCGTTCTATCTTGATTTATTTCTGTGGATTTAAGAATATACAGAGTGTAACAAAACAATGTGATAGTATTTAAAGGTGTGTAGGAGTCCCCTGTATAGAGTTAACTGTAAAAGTAGCAGCGCTGAAAGAGCATTTTTTGTGATGGCCAAGCGCCCAAGCGTCATGCAATTAACCGCCTTCTCTTTGGAAGTTGGTTAGCAATAATATAGTTGTGTAAGCAGCGTATAACTTTAAGATCGCCGAGTAAAAAAATAGTGCAATAAGTACTTACCTATACCTGGACAATGCAATTCTTCGCGCACCATGAAATTGCGCTTGTAACAAAAGTTGGAAAACTCTCATTATGAAGGAGTTAAGTTCATTAATTTATTTATGTATTTACTATTCAAGAATTAATATTAAAATAATTTATTTATATGTCTACAATTTTGTTAAACGAGTGTGCCCCCTATGCAAACTCGATTCTCGGGTAAAACACAATATAAAGATAATGATTGTTTAGGCTATGTGGACACGTTATACGTAGGACATAATATAATATATTGTTTTAAACAATAATTCGCGACACAAATAGGCGTATCTACTAATCAACTATGTTTGTTATCCAGCTAGATATTTATATTCAAAATGAGTTAGTAAACTAAAGCAGTATTTTCGCAAGTAGCGAGGAAACTACCGTATGGCGTACATCGCTTCCTACATTATACAGATTCTAAACGGTGTACATGCTGATAAGAAGTATTGACGTTTAGATATTATCGAAACTAGCGAACGACGCGAGCGTTAGCTTCTGTGAATACATAAAATGTTAGTTTTCCTGTTTGTGATAAAAATAATGACCCTTAAAAAGGCTGACAGAATGGGGAACAAGATTAACCGAGCTTATGCTATGTTTACTGTTTATCCTGTTCCTCAGTTTAACTTCTTCTTTTCAACAACGTTCTTGATTGGTCAACGATTTGAAATAGACTCCTATCGAAATCTTAATTATGGTTTAAATCTAAAAAATAAAACAAGATTCAAGCAACTATCACAATGTAAACTTTTAACTTAATATGTAGCTTAGAGTAAAATAATAAGTGAAAGTAGGGACAACTAAGTGGTACAATAATGTGTAGTAGTATAACCGGTAATTAATCAAGATAGTCATCGAAGCATTGTATTGAAAATCATTTTTTCATTATTCATAGCTCGATGGGAATCAACAATAATAAATTATCAAAAAGAAAGGTAATCGAAAGGTAAGTTATTGATTTCAATATAAAGGCAAGTAAACAAAAAGAAGAGCGATAGAGACAGGAAATAAAAAAAGAGAGCGTATCGTTTCCTATGGATGAGAATTACTTTCATTTATTGCAATGATTGTTATATTTTGTTCGGTAATAACCAAAAATTGCGAATGATTACAGCTGCAAGTAGTAATAAGTAATCTATATTGTGAATGTAAATAATAATAATTAGTAAGATTTACTCAGCATACGAAATTCTCGTAGCATATTCACAAATGGTTATTTCTGTTCTTATAGCAATATTGAGCACCCATAAATAAATAAATTATTCAGTAGATGACAAAATATATTATCAGAGAGTATCTGAAGCTCTGTGCTAACTAGCGACCTCTCCGAAACAATAATTATTAATTAGTAATTACACAATACACGCTGTGTATTACACAGTTCTTCTAGCTGGTATCATCCATACTTACATACTAAAATTATGTATGCGAAAGTATGTCTATCTATCTGTCTGTTTATCTCTTACCACTTCACGCCAAAACCGCTGAACAGATTTTGCTTTTTGATATGGAGATACATTGAATCCCGGAAAAGGACATAGGATACTTTTTATTCCAGAAAAATGTACGGTTTCAGCGCGATAACTGAATTTAGGCGAAACGGAGATGCGGGCGTCATCTAGTGTAATAGTTTGTTGCCGAACTCCTCCGAATCGGCTGGACTGATTTTGTTAAAAATTTGTGTGCTTTTCGATTGGGTAGGTACTTATGCAGTAACGCTGTAACTTATCTAATAGCGCACAATCCTGAATCGGGCAATCGAATTTTGTCTGTTGGAGGTTCTAAAAGGAATTGTTGTAATAACTACTGAATTAAATATAACTCCTTGATTGGTGGGAAGACATTGTTGAGACAAGTCTCAACGCACAACATAAATTATTATAATTAATTATAATATGGCAAAAATAAATAACCTGTGTCAGCTAGTTTTATTTATGAGTTGCAACAATTTGTCGCACACTTTTTCCAATATCGTAGTCGTCCGTTTGCAAGAAACCTAAATTCTATCAAAACGATCTCAGAGAGTATCGATTAGTCTAAGAAAGAGTCCATAAAAGACGATTATGTGTTTAATGATCTCGATATATCTTCGGCGAATAACAATAAGCAAGAACGGTAAAGGTAATAAAAGATATCTATTTGCGCAGTTTCGTAACAATTCAAAATATCGACGGAAATCGGTGGAATTATTGGGCACGTAATGGCGAAACGTTCTTAATATCTGTAATAACTGAACGCCGATCCAATAAGTGGCCGGCGCTTGGCCACAAGTTACAGACGTATAGCGTCTGATTTAAGTTTATAATACTTAAAAATTAAAATACTCGTATAACTATACGCAAACGTTATCTTGCCACATACGTCAAAGGAATGTGCTGGAAGCCTCATAAAGAAAATCGTCCGACCGTTTATTTCAGACGTTGTAATGACAACTCTATTCAGAAATTTCAGATACACCGTAATAGCGCGATTCAGAATTGTGCTCTGTTGGGTACGCTACAACCGTATCTCAGATATGAAAACTTAACGCTGATAAAGTTTGTGGAAAAAATTATAGAGTTCTGGTGTACTTAGATCTATAAAAAATCGGTCAAGTGCGAGTTGGACTCGCGCACGAAGAGTTCCGTACCATTATAGAGCAAAAACAGTAAAAAAAATCTGTTTTTTGTATGGGAATTGGGAGCCCCCTTAATTATTTATTCTATTTAAATTTTATTATTTATTATTAAAGTATAAATACAGTTGAGTATTTAGTGTACATTTCAAGTGCCTACTTGTTGTCATCATTAATACCGAGCAAAAAATGTTTGAAAAATCACATTTGTTGTATGAGAGCCCCCCTTAAATATTTGATTTATTTTGTTTTTTAGTATTTGTTGTTATAGCGGCAACAAAAATACATAATCTGTGAAAATTTCAACTCTCTAGCTTTTACCGTTCTTGAGTTACAGCCTGGAGACAGACAGGCAGACGGACAGACATCGAAGTCTCGGTAATAGGGTCCCGTTTTTACCCTTTGGGTACGGAACCCTAAAAATGTAACCCAAATATACAGTGATACAAAGCCGCTACCACAATGTTTGACAAAATATACAACACAAATAATATTTATAAAGTACTTGTTTTTTTAACTATATTACAATCATTGACGGAACACAATAATTAAACATAATCAATGTAAACATTGGAAATTAGACTCTCAAAGTGTAACCCGCTAACGCTTATATCTCGCGACGTATAATTACAGGCGGTAAATCACACGTCCGCGAGCGGCAGCGGGGGCGGGCGAGACCGCTCATCACAGATCGCTTGTCACTTTATGTGCCCTCTACACGCTCTATGGGACAGTTATACACTGAAAATATGACAAACTTGTCATATTTTCAGTGTATTGTATAGGCACTAGTTCACTACCATACACATTACACAACTATTATGTATTCACGTAGACACAACATCCATCATAGGGAAATATCCATTGGGCGGTGACAGTCACAAAGTCTCTACTTTGTCTCTACCAATCTGACTTACGTTCCGAAATAAATTCCAGTATTTCAGAGCTTGACACTTTATGTCGGACGCACTGGTGTGCGGTGTGCCGTCGGTGAGCAAGTGTGACGTATGTGACATTAAGACAATAAAATAATGACATCCCAACATAGTCATACGTCAGACCATTTACGTACATTATACGTAAATGCACTGGCATACATTATACTGGCATAATATATTAAAAACGAATCAAAGGTATGGCGTCGATTCCCAATTGCAATGAAGAATGGTCAATATGTGGTCAATTATATACTGAGTTGAATTTAGAAATTTACTGGACTTGCCCCCAAGTGTCACTGTCATATCAGTGTCAAAGTGTTTCGAGCGGCCTGACGTCACCATCAATTATTATTCGTCTCGTGACGTCACGCGTTGACCCAAACCTCACTCATGACTGTCGATATCCACGATTATTCGCAAATATTTGATAACAACTCATCATAATATTAAGACCCGTGTCCGTAGGAGAGCCATGCTTCGGCACAAAATGGGCCGGCTCGACCGGAGAAATACCACGGCCTCACAGAAAACCGGCGTGAAACAGCGCTTGCGCTGTGTTTCGCCGAGTGAGTGAGTTTACCGGAGACCCAATCCCCTACCCCCCCTCTACAAGGAGCAGGTTCGGCCTCATATGGAATATTGTTCTCATCTCTGGGCAGGGGCGCCAAAATACCAACTGCTCCCTCTGGATCGTATCCAGCGAAGGGCCGCTCGAATTGTTGACTGCCATTGTGTTTTAAACAGCTTGGACACCTTGGAATTACGCCGAGATGTAGCTTCACTCTGCATCCTCTATCGGTTGTATCACGGGGAGTGCTCTGAAGAATTGTTCGGAATCATACCACTTGCAACTTTTCGCCATCGTCCCACGCAAAAAACATAACATCCTCATCACCTTGATGAGTGGCAGTCTTCCACGGTGCGTTTTTCGCGTAACTTTCTGCCGCGCACTGTAAAACTCTGGAAGGAACTGTCACCAGCAGTATTTCCGGACCTATACGACCTGCAAACCTTCAAGAAAAGAGCGTATTCCCTCTTAATTAAAAGGCCGGCAACGCACCTGCAGCTCTTCTGATGTTGCGAGTGTCCATGGGCGACGGTAGTTGCTTACCATCAGGTAACCCGTTTGCTCGTTTGCCCCCTTATTTAATTAAAAAAAACCCTCTACACGTCGGCCCATGATGGATATGGATATTATACTCATATGATGATATGGATAGATGATTGCGTAGCAGCCTGTAATGCACGATTAATATTGATTTTTTAATTTACTCTGTTTTTCTGCTATGTATCAACGAATAAATTGATTCATAGGCATTCACGGACCTCCGTCATTTGGCAATTATGTCAACGGGCCAATTCAGACCGCAACGCGACGAGGCGCGGCGCGGCATAAATTTTTATGTATTTGACAGATCTCAATTGCGTGAGACATCTTGCGAATACGTCAAATCCATACTAATTTAGAAATTTAAGCCGCGCCGCGCCTCGCCTCGCCTCGTCGCGTTGCGGTCTGAATTGACCCTAAGTCATCGTTTGTCGGCTGGGTTTAACAAAACGCGACCAATATACGTAGAGTCTGCTGCCTATAAACCAACTTCTCTGATAGTACCACAAACAAAAGTGTTACGTAACTTGTAAGTATGTATTTTATTGTCATTTAAAATTCAAAGCACATGGACATTAAAATAAATAGGATAAACAAAATATCAATGCTAAGATTCTGCGCTAGTATAATACAATTTTATTACGCAAACTACCTTCACAAACCTCCCCCTTTCTAAACGGCGCAATGTGATGATGTTAATTGGGTGAAAACATAATGACGTCATAAAGGATAACGGGAATCCTCCTGATAACACTTTGAAATTTGATGTTTAATGAAAGTGTTGCCAGCTTAGCTTAATACTAAACTGATAATGTTTTAATATTCTTCTTCATGTTGGCCGAAGATGGAATACCATGATTGCGTTTCAGTATTAACAATCACCGTCGATCATGTTCTATCATAAATCTACAGGTTCATAATCGCCTGTCTTCGTTCTTCTAATATAATATTCAAAAAATTACTAATAGACTTTCAAAATTATCTTGGCTTAATGATTATCTTAAGTGTGATTTCAAAAGTTTCTCAAAGAGCTCAAAAGAGCAGGGTACAGGATAGCTTATTGGCATGCCTCTGATCAAAGATGTTATCCAATGAACAAATTTAAGTGAAGGTTATTGTTTGCAACGAATACTAATATCGAGGAAAGGGGCAGCCCTGTAATATCAAGATGGTAGTACTTAAGATTTGGCCCAGATGGTTCTAATAATAAGATGTGCTTTTGTTTTCTTCCTTATAATACAATATTAAGTTATTATTTAGTTGTTACAGTTTATTTTAGTATGATGTTTTTTAAAGCATTTAGGATCGAGAAAGATATTATGGATGGAATGGATAAACCTGTGAAGTCTGGCCAATCTCTTTTCGTCAGTAAAAAATAAAATCTAATAAAATTATTATGTAAACGCTCTATAACGCCCTCAACTCGTTAATTGTGGGGGACCGTACATTTTTCCGGAAAGAAAAGTATCCTATACCGCGACTCAAAGTATTTCATTAGCAAATTTCATCAAATTAGGTTCAGCGTCTGCGTAAAGAGGTTACAGATAGACACTTTGAAATCTATACATATAATAAAACTGTAGAAATGTGAATTCTGTATATTAAAGATATTCAAAAAATAATAAGCGGGGGGTGTCACTAGATCGCTATAGAAGCCAAAACTGTGGTTAGTCTGTCTGTCTGTCTGTCTGTCTGTATGTTTGTTCCAGCATCACACGAAAACTACTGATCCGATTTGAATGCGGTTTTCGCAGATATATTTGTCTTCTTCCAACTTAACATCTGGTGTATAAAAAAATTTCCCCCCACCCCTCTAAGGGGACAAAAGAGGGGTCAGAATTTGTATCAAACTTTTGTAGATAACACGAAAACTACTTTTCCGATTTGCATACGGTTTTCGCAGATATATTTGTCTGCTTCCAACTTAACATCTGGTGTATAAAATTCCCCTCCCCCACCCCTCTAAGGGGACCAAAAAGGGGGGTCAGATTTTGTATCAAACATTTTTCTTGGACTTACTACATATTATTTACTGTGTTTTCCAACTTAACATCTGGTGTATAAACCCCCCCCCCCACCCCTCTTAGGGTCAAAAGAGGGGGTAAGATTTTGTATCAACTGATGAAGTAGAAATACTTTATATGGCAAAACAACGTTTGCCGGGACAGCTAGTTTATAATATTAGTATGGATATAGCTTTTGTGGCCTACAAAATGTTTTGTTCTAGTATGATCTTTGAAAATATCGCTTTAAACAAGGTGTAACAAAACATAGTGATAAATGAAAATACTCTTGGGGCGAAGTTCGAACTCTATACTGCGTGACTGGTGAGACATGTTCAATACTTCAGGACGTGATATTTGACTATTATATTAGTTGGAAAAAAATAACATAAAAAAATAATATCAATTGATCACTGAGTAAATGTAGCTTAAAGTTAAATAATTATTTACCCAACGCATGGACACCGCGAGCGGGAGGGTTAGTTGTGTGGTGTTTCTTTGGTAGCGCACGCCTCTGCACCGGCCGCATAGTATGCCTACTTGCCTAGGCCCTAGCCGCGTATTTTACTCAGTATCCATGATTCATTAATTTTTGGGAAATTCAAAAAAAAAATTAAGAACCTAATTTTATTACATATTTATAATGAGAATCGAGTACTGAATACTCTCCTTAAATATCGGTATTGACTCACCAGTCATGCTGTATAGGGGACACAATATATTATGACATACATACCTTAAAGTATTATATTATTAGGACAAACATTAATTGTACGTATATTAATAGTAATGCTATCAACGGTATTAAGAAAATTCATAGTACGGGAGTATAGTAATTGCCATATTATATTAGTGTCATTATTGTCAGGGCCCCCGTAAGGGCTAGTGGCGCCTGTGTGCAAAAAAAGGATTTTGGCGCCCTTTTATAGGCAAATTTTTTGGGACCTTAGAGGATGGCGCCCGTGTACATTGCACACATTGCACATATGGTAGCGGGGACCCTGATTATTGTAAAAAAAACTTTAAATACACTAAGCTTGGACTTTCTGAGCAAGGGATTTAGGTTCTAATGGCAATTACTGAAAACAGATTTGATGTATTTTATTGAGCTATATCGAGACCGCTTAGTTCGAATTTAAGTAAGGTTGGATTAGGCGGCGCTTAATTCACCATTATAGGAATTAGGAATAGTCTTTAAGTCTCGCTCAAATCCAACACTTACTTAAGTGTGAGGCAATCGCCTTAACATGTAATCAGTTTGAGAGGCCTTTAATGCATCTTTGCGGAGGAAGAATGTGCTAAGTGCTGACGGCCTACTGGGTTATAATCAATTAGTCTACAGACCATATTTAAGTAGTTTTCCATAGCAACATCGTCTGTCAATTTCTATAAAAATAGCAGACTATAATATTATACTGTTATATAAGCAAGTAACACAATATTATGTTCCTTTAAATATAGCTGAGTTAACTGCAGCAGCAGCGCTTAAAGTTGTGCTGAAAGAGTTTTTAAATAAATACATTATGACCAATTTCATATTGGGGATATTTTCTCATAGACATATTATTATCAAAGCCAAAAACTACTTTTTGAGCGTTGTTATTTTTAAAGAGAACTCTTTATGAGGCACACTCTAAAGTTTTAATAAGAATTATTAAAACTTTAGAGTGTGCCTCATAAAAAGTGTTCCGACGTACATATTGTAAGACGTGTACGATGTGGTACGATGAGGTATTTCCTGGCATCAGGTAACCTCTCTGCTCGTTATCTATAAACAGCATCAGTGACAGGTGTAGCGGCAACTCGGTTAAATAATTATCGCGCATAAATTCGGGATGTAAAATCAATCATCGCCGCACTCCAGGCCATATGAAGTTCGATGTACGGCGACCGGAACTGTTTGATAATAATTATTGCTTTTTATTTGGAGTTTCAACACAGAAATATATATTTTTCTTACCTCCTGGCGGAAAAAGTCAACTTTCGTCCTGCTGCGCTTACCGATGTACTCACTAGTGCGTTCACCAAGTTGACCTCGCGGCTTCGCCTCGGCCAACAGTTGCATAATATACAGGATAGCCAAAAAAAACCTATTTCAAATTTAAAATCGGCCCACTCGTTTCTAGATGTCTAGAATTGCTACGCATATACACATACTTACAGACAGACAGATAGACATATTACAATATTATGTAGATGATTTATTTCGAAACCGGTCGTGTAATTTGTTAAGAGCGTTTACGTCGAACGCATAATGTCGAGTTTCATGTAATTCAGTGCAACCTTATTCACACAGAAGCAAGTGCGTCTGTGTGCGTGAGTTGGTTCATTATAGTCAAATCAAAAGATTTTGATCCGTGCGGAATGCGGATGCAATGTCGATGCGAGTCGGTTTATTATTATTGATTTACCACTACATTTTAGCATACTATTACTATTAATCCTAAATCCACTAATGCATTATGTTGAATGTTTTATGTTACTTTATAAAACATAAAATGAGTAATATGAAATTTTGGGCAAAGTTGTAATTTTATGTAGGTACAATAAGGTGATTGTCATAGTGAGACACAATTATTATCAAATGTTTATCATTGTATTAAAATAAAAAAATCGGATTTATATTATTTATTCAAGTGTAACCTTATTAATATTATGTACGCAAAAGCTTGTATGCATGGACATATTTTGTTACTCTTTCACGCAAAAACCACTGAATGGATTTTAATGGAACTTTACAACAATATAGCTTTAAATACATCAGAATAACACGCAACAATTTATAAACCACTGATCTCTACCATACAAGTACGCTGGATAGCTGATATCCTTTGAAATGACAGCTATTCCTTGTGCCTATTTGAAGCTGAATCAGCGCCCCCATTATTCGGGTAGAGAACTAAATCTGACGTAAAAATGACATTTGAAAGCCGCCATATTGGCGCTGATAGCAGTAATGAGAGTACTTGGAACTAATACTAGTGATGACAACTGTTGTTATTGGTTGTGGTTACGTCAAATTTAGTTCTCTACCCGAATAATAAGGGCGCTGATTCCGCTTCAAATAGGCACAAAAAGCAGGTGTGTATCAGCTATCCAGCGTACTTGTATAATAGAGATCAGTGTTATAAACACATCGTGAAAATCTAAGATGGCCGCCGCCGTAGCCGGCCGGTAGTTGTAAGAAAAATTGCAGATTACACATATTTCTTATTACTACCTCAATATGTATATCAAATGAAAGGACTTGATTGGTAGAGAGGTAAAAAGCGGCCAAGTGCGAGTTGGACTCGCCCATGAAGGGTTCCGTAGTAGCAATAAGGTTTATTTTTATGAAATTAATAGGTGTTTGATTTATTTTTATATTTCAGTCGATTTTATGAATTTTATTAGATTAAGGTTTACCATTTATGACGTATAAACAAAAGCTACTGGCTAGATCTCGTTCAAACCAATTTTCGTTGGTAGTTTTTATAGTAATCTACATCATATATTTTTTTTAGAATTATCATGCCCCTACTTTAGAAATTAGAGGGGGGGGGGACACACATTTTACCAATTTGGAAGTCTCTCTCGCAAACTTTGCAGCTTAGAAAAAAAATGATATGAGAAACCTCAATATGATTTTTGGAGACTTATCCATAGATACCCCACACGCATAGGTTAGATGAAAAAAATTTTTTTTTGTTTCAGTTGTACTTATGGGGACCCCTAAAATTTTTAATAATTTTTCCATTTTTGCATCAAAATCTTAATGCGGCTCACAGACTACATCTACTTACCAAGTTTCAATAGTATAGCTCTAATAGTTTCTGAGAAAAGTGGCTGTGACATACGGACGGACAGACGGACAGACAGACAGACAGACACATGACGAATCTATAATGGTTCCGTTTTTTTTGCCATTTTGGCTATGGAACCCTAAAAAAATGATAATATATTTTATTATTTCGCAACATAACTGAACGAAATGCAGGCAGAAATGAGTGTAACTGAAATGGTATAGAATAATTATTTAAAAATCAAAAGCACAACAGCTTTTCAATAGGTAAACTTTTTTATTTATGTTATCAGCTACATATTCCTTTTTTTCTTTTCAATTTTCATCCACTTTTACGGAAATCGGAGGTTTGCATGATTTTTACGCTCTAGGCATTCCACTATAATCCCAATAAAGAATTCTGAAAAAAAAAGGGAATTTATTTGATATATTTTATTATGATTTATGACGGCATAGCAAAGAAAAAACTGCCATTAAAATTTAAAATACGTTCAATTCAAGGTACCTTTTCTTAGTGTTGGTTTTCACATTCATCTAATATTCTTATTGTTTTTACCTTGGAAATCGGTTTAAATTTTTTGTTAAAAAAAAAAATAATTTCACCCTTTTTAGTTTTTTAAATATTAAATAACATAAATGTCAGTTGCAGATAGATATAATTTAGGCATGAAACTAGCACCTATTAACTGTACTTAATTTCGGAAGTCGGAAGTCGGTCAAAAAAAAATACTGCTATTCAAATACAATTCAAGGCACCTTTTCTTCGTGTTGGTTTTCACATTCATCTTTTTCCGTTGTTGTTTCTTCAGTTGATTTACTTTTATATTGCCTGAAATAAAAACACAAATAGAAAGCACACAAAACACGTTATTTCTTAGTAATTAAATGAAAAAATAAGTTGAAGTAAGGATAACAGTGATAATAGCAACCTTTTAGCCATTCTTGCCTTTTCCAAGCTTTCCAAATTTTCTACATTTTTGCGCTTTCTTTTCTTTCTTAAAAATATATTCGTTTTGTTTCCCATTAGTTCTGTAATGTAATGTGTTTTAATAGTAAAATTATTTTCCGCCATAAAAATACATACATAAAATGTATTATATTACTTACTAACAAAATAAAATATTTACTTACCAAACAATCAAGATTTTTCGATCACGCTATAAATGTTCACTACTCTAGTATGCGCGACAAAGGTCAACAGAGTTCATGCGCAGCAGGGAGCGATACGTCCACCCTCCAGCAAGCCTCGCGGCGGTCTGATTTCAATTGCTTTGCGCGCAGCGATTTATAGTAAGTTTTAAAATATTCGTAGAAAAAAAATAACAAAGTATTTGTTGATATTTAAAAAGTATACTTTTAATCAAAGTGTTCTTCTATCATATGAAGCTATTATTATATTGAAATAAGTAAGATAAATAGGTAAAAATAAGGTTTTAAATCCTTGATATTTCTCATTCTTTGAATTTAAATTACTTATAGTTAAATACCTAAATGAAATATTTTTTTCTGATAACTATTTGCTTAAGGATCTTGTCAATAGGTTATTATTTTTTTCTAATTAGATCTGTCGCTGGTTTCGTAAATTTGAGGCTTCGAAACTGATACTATAACGGAATTTAAGAAAACCTCTGTTATGGTATCGAGATTTAATGTACAAATACTCTATAAATCGTATTTTTTTCTCTGATAACTATATAGACAGTGAAATTTCCTATAAAAATAAGTTACCAACATTTTTATAAAGATAAGTGGTTAATGATTTTTTCAAGTTTGAAAAGTACAGTTTTAAGCCAAATTGAGCGTGAAAGGTGTAAACGCTCTTAAACTTTATAATAATTTCTTAATATACTTAGTGGAAAAAGTGCAAGAAAAATTAAAGACGTGAGTGCATGAATGAGGTATGTAACACATTTCGAATTTCGAGTAAATCGCGTTTAAAGTTTTGAAAAAACTTTTTATGATTTTTCATCACAAATCAAGTAATGGCTTTTCTTAATTGTATCAGGAGGTGTAAATATCTTCCGTTTTTATTGTTATGTTAAAAATTTTATAAAAAAATCTCAATTCTAGGATAAATTAGGAAAAATGTGAAGTTACTCGGTTCTTCACTTTTAAATGCAACAAAATCTGTAAAGACTGTCAATGCATGAAGTACACATAAATCACTTTTTTTTATTGAGATGAAACAAGACTCAATTTAAAAGACAATAAATTCACGGCCAAACAGATTTAAACAAAAATGGATTATACTTTTGAAAGACGGGAAAGATTATATAAGGGAATTCCGCATTAGAAAACTAAATGTAAACAAAACTGAGTTGTAGGCGTCATCTAGTAGGAATTAAGTAGAGAAAACGAGATGATGAAAGTAATAATCTCCAAAGCAAATTTCGTCGAAATCAGTTCAGCCGTTTAAGTGTTAAGAAGCATTTAAGATCATACAAACACGATTTCCCAATTTATAGTTTACTAGTAAGATCAATTAATTTTTTAAAATATCTCGGGTTTCTCAAAGTTGATATATTATAGATTGTTTAAAATGAACCCTTACTTAATAAATAAATTTAAGTATATTAATAATAATAACTTAAATTATGCACTATTCAAATGTTACAATTAAAAGAACAATATACTAATTCAAGTTTTTATTGTGTTTTATTATACTCACTTTTAAGTGCGTTTTCACGACTATGGCTTATACGTCATAATACCTAGTAAAAAAAAACAGTCAAGTACTTACAATAAAAAATTCTTTGTCGAGCATAGCTAGTTCGATTTTCAAATTTGGCCCGCGCGCTCATCGACGCGACCAAAGAATAAATACACTAGGTACGCGACGCGACGCTATATAAAGTATTAGCACAGGATAAATGCAAACAGCCAAACTGATGCCTAAATATTTTTTTATATTTCCAACAATTTAATATTATAATAAAAACAAAAACAAAATATTTTATACGTAGGTACCATTTAAGTTACGATAGGTTTTTCCAAAATTTTAATTTGTTTGGAAACAACGAAAAGCGCCTAGTCTTTAATAAAATAACTATCGTAGTAGGTATAAAAGAGTATGGATGTGTATGAAATATGCTTTGATTATTATATGTATAAATATGTATTGTGTATGATATAATAAAAATCTTAAATGTACAACGTTGTCTGGTACCTGTAACACAAGTCCTTCAGGTACTTAGCACGGGACCAGACTAACGTGATGTGAAGCGTCCATAGATATTATTATTATTTTCTTAATAATGTGTCATTATTAATATACCTACTAGAGTTTTGCCTAGAATGTGAAAGAGTACTGTTGTATTTTTTTTGTATTATTTTCCTTAAATTATTTTGTTAACTGTGTTTTACTTTAATGTGTAAAATTGGAGAATATTAACCATTATTACATATTCGTTATCATGCACGTGCTGCAACTTCCAGGAACGTGCTTTTTGTGTCCCTCCAAAACTCCGTCAAAAGTTTCAGTATAGAGTATCAACCGACTTGACTCCTTGACTGCTTGACTTGACTTTTACTTAGACTTAGACTAGACTTTAGATATGATCATAAATGACGATAATATAGTAAAAACAAAAACGTTGATGAAAATTATTATTATGAAGAAGACTGACTATACCTTTGTATGTGGCAAAGTACACCCCCGGTGTCAGAGCCAAACGCTAACAAAAAAAAATATAATATACTAAATTATCTATGCCTTCGAATAATAGAACAATAAAAAAGTCGACATAATATTCCTTATTTAAAAAAAGTAAAATATTCAAGCGATCTCCCGTACTGCAACGCATATGGGATTTGTATGGGATGTAATTACCCGGTTCTTGCATAGTCATTTGGACGAACCTTGTAACTTACCTGCTTCATCATCTGGCTAACTTCGTAAGTATACGTAAAATTCTAAATTTTTTGATTGCAAATCATTTTCCAAGTCCTAAAAGCTACATTTATGCAATAAAACGTAAATTTTCAAAAATGTTACTTACCTCATTCATGCACTCATGTCTTCAATTGTGTGTTATTACTTTTATTAGTGTTCAACATGAATTTCCACCAACAACCAACAGTACAATCAATTACATATTATAATATGTAAAACTGATCATCAAATTACAATAAACTTAGCTACGATCCCATAAAATTACTAAGGTCTCGCTAATTTTTTTAAATCAAACAAAATTATGCAAGTATCAAAAATGTCGAATGGGTTACAGCAGCACAGCAATGCGGCTCGCAGCGGTCAGATATTCATGAGATTATCACAAGTGCCGCCTGTATCAATATCGTGATTATATTGTACAGTGTAGAGTATCAGTAGACCGTAGTGTTATTAGCAGAAAAATAATGATTCTGCCTCCTATGTCAAAACCGGCGGGTTATACTTACACAAGGATTTATACAGGGGGTAACAAAACTAATTGATAATACTTTAGGGTGTGTATGTCTTTCTTATGGAGAGTTCACTGTGAAAGTAGCTACGCTAAAAGACTATTTTTTTTGTATGAGCAAGCGCCTCAGCGTCACAATTTTTCCCATACAAAAGTGAAAAAAAATTTGCTCTTCAGTGCTGCTACAATGAACTCTATACACGGGACTCATACACACCCAATAAATATTAGTAAGTACTTAGTTTTGTTACACCCTGTATAAATGACCTATATTGCTGCTACTATTAAATGACGCTCGCAACTCCGTTGCACCAAAATTCATTTATCGCTCAGGAACCGCACATTTTTGCTGGATAAAAAATATCCTTTGTCCTTTCCCGGGATTCAAATATCAGCCACTTAGTTGGGCGTGAAGCTGTAAGAGACGGAGGCAGACAGACAGACACACTTTCGCGTTAATACAGTATAGAATTTTTACTAAAAATGATACTGCCTCCACACCGGCAGGGTCATTACGCAATTACGCATCTTGCGATAGCTAACAGCTTTACAATAGACGTTTGACATCAGATAATATAGCACATTAATTATTGCTGTCTGCCAAAACCTAGCTAAAACGTATAAAATTTTGATGACAGTACTCCTATCAGTATCGTCAGTAGTACTCCAAACATAACAGAACGCTTCAGGCGTCTCCCAGACAGACGCGGCCTGCGGTGGCGGTCGCGGTGGCGGTCAGTTGGATGACTTGAAAGTTCTAGGAACGACACAGACACACGCGGTAGCGGTCGCAGTACAAAAAACTGACCGCCGCCACGACCGCCACCGCAGGCCGCGTCTGTCTGGGAGAAGCCTTATGAACACTACATATACAAAATATTCCACATTAAGTTATACAAAATATATTGTAACTAGCGCTGTACGTGAAACCAACACTCTGCTACAACCTGCCCGTGAAGTGAAACTATTGTTTGAGAACACACGAACTATAACTTATAAGGAATGTGTTATGTCATATGTGATACAAGATACAGTAATTGTACCTAGTCTCACATGTACATGTACAACTGAATTACAACAGACTGAAAGGTACTTACACATGCTTATTTCAAGCACGAATGACGAAAGCATGCTTCAACCGACCAGTTACTGCTTACGAGCACGTGTGCCAAAGCATTGCTCAAGATAAGCATGCTTATTTCGAGCATACTCAAAAATCGACAGACCTGCGATTTTTGAGCTTGCTACCTTCGGCGCCGGTGGCGGGGCCGTTTTTTAAGCACGTGTGGACAGGTTCGCTTATTGAGCATTGACCTCAAGGGATAAATTTCATGTTATTTTTAGCTTTGAACTAGTATATATCTATCTATCACTATCCAGTACCCCAATAGTTATTCTTAAAGTTATTCTTATAGCTATTCTCTGCACTAATAACATTATCAAAATAATATCAACTAACTTCGACCGGTTATATGTTTATAGACTCGATTGATATGTCAAGTCAAATCATCCCTAACATTTTGACCGGCATGTACCAGGAAAAAACTCTCCAATAACGTATCTCCGTAAAATAAAACTTATTTGCCAATAAACTGCTCAGATATTTTCTCTTGAAAAATCGGAAGCTGGAAATTCAAATGCAATTACGCGAAGCGACAAACTCGCGTAAAAATTCACAAGACATTTGCGAATTCCGACTGCATTAAATTCTGCCATTACGCATGCAGATTAGTTCGGAACTAGTGGGAGTTGGGAGTTGAGGCTGGGACTCGGCGGAACTGAGACTCAAAGAAAAACTCCGCGAGTGCCTTAAACTAATTCCGAAGTTGCGAAGTTTAATGAACAACTGCAGAACATATGCAACTACAGCTGCGTATGGCTTGCGGAACTTTTTTCATAACTTTTAATTAGCAACAAAACTTTGATTTTCGGAAATATTGTTTTGTTTTGTCTGTATTATTGCTGGCATAACTATGGTTTACGTATTCAGCGTCAAATAAGCTGAAGTTACAGAATCGATCAACAGTGCTAATAAAGTCATTTTCTGAAAATGACTTCGCACCCAGCTTTACTTCTCTATCCACCAAAGAAATTTTACTTTCTATTTTGCACTTTTTCTTTCTATTTTAGCCAAGGAATGAAAAGTTGTTCGTGTTTTATAATATTATAATTAAAGTATAACAAATAATGGCCGCCTATAATGCCTGCAAACCTCACGTAAATAGACAATACAGAACACATAATATATACAAACACTGCGCCTATCACCCGTGAAACCATTAGGCCGTGACGGACATCTCCATTAGCCTCCGTCTGCTCTAGTCCCGCTGTCTGACACAAAAATACCGTGCTCTAGACATTCCAGTTTGTGTGACGACTCTAAGTGATGACCACAAAAACAAAGCAAGAAATAAGGTCAAAAACTTTAACCCGACTACGTAAAAAATACAAAAAAAATAATAAAAATCAATTAAAATAATATTTAAATATCTGAAATGTACCAACAAAGCCCTTTCATTTGATACCCATACGACACCATCAAGAATTCCTTATTTGCTTCTTTACTTTATGTCCCTTAGAGGGCAATGGAGCCATTTTTTCGTGACGTCATGTAGCCAGCGACAAATTAGGCGTCTCCCAGACAGACGCAGCCTGCGGTGGCGGTCGCGGCGGCGGTAATTTTTTTGTACTGCGACCGCCACCGCGTGTGTCTGTGTCGTTCCTAGAACTTTCAAGTCATCCAACTGACCGCCGCCGCGACCGCCACCGCAGGCCGCGTCTGTCTGGGAGACGCCTTAAGAAGTTTCCAGCGACACATCATATTTTGTTTAAATAAGATAGCTAGTTTTAAAGTTATGAGGGAACATTCATAGCCACATACATTCATGCAGGTCAACAACAATCATAACCCTCCATTTTTTTTTTTCTCCGTAGTCGGTTATAATATTTTAACAGCTCCAGACTCCTGAGCAACTGCTACTTTATTAATCTGTGCTGCTCAGTCGTCCAAGATCTCGTGTGTGCTTATGGGAATTCTAATACCCCTGCTCAATATTGTGTGTCTGTGCTGAAACCTACCAACCTGAATACATATTCCTAGGGATTACCTAGGAATATCTAATGGAATAATATAATAATAGTACGTTTCAGCACTGATTTCAAAAATAGATTTTTATGCCGGAAAAAGTAAAAAAATGTAAAATGTTATAATAGCCCTAAACAACACCAAAGTTGCGTATTTTTTGCGCATGTTTTTGCCTCGACATGCAGTACCTAACTATTAATCTAGCTTTGCAGCAAAGATTTTAAAGCAGATTATGTGCTATTTTTATCAATCGACAATCGTATGGCACCTAAGCCGTTATAATCTGCGCGGATAACGTGCAAAACGCCCGCATTACGTGTAATTACACAATAATCTCGCGTGATTGGGGATTACGTGACAGAGCGGGACGGAGTGAGACAGCGTGACAGGCGACGTGACACCTCCGCGGTTGACGAGATTACGGCAAGAAAAAAGGTTTTATAGGCTTTATCGGAGCTTTGGGCTGCCTTTCCACCCATAAAGTTAATATACCTAGCGGAATAGAGAAACAAAGGCCTGAGCAAGCGAGATGTCACTATCACTGACACTGCGTGGTAAAAAGAGACGTGTGATACATGACAGCATCACTCTTTTTTTTGACGACCGTCAGCCCGGGACTGACCGTTGACAATTTAATCTCATGTTCAATTATGCTTGTGTAAGTGTATAACACATATTTTTCACACAGATGAGAACCAATTTCGGTTACGTTTGACAGCTCGAGTTTGTTGCTCTATTCCGCTAGGTATATTAACTTTATGTTTCCACCAGAGCCACAGGATATATATATGTCGCAGTCATCTGGTTCAATCTGTGATTCGATTGAATGACTAGCGTATTCATTAAATGACACCGTTCTATTGAATGACTGAAGGACAATTAGTCAAGACGCTGACTGTAACGTTTAACGTCTTGACTAAACGTCATCATAGTGAAGTCGTTAAATGGAATGCTATGATTTTTTTTAAGTATTTGTTGGTGGCGTAATAATAGGTTAATCTAGAAACTGGCTTCAATTATGAGGCGACGGCTACTTCTGGGTGGTTTACAAAAAAATAACCACGATGGCTAAGGCGGGAGCTTCGCTGCGCTACGCTCCCGCCTTGCCATCTAACCTAACCAAATCCAATCGTATTGGACAGACGGAGTAATACCTACATTGCTATTAATTACCTAAGAATTATATACTGTTCTTATAATTTCCTATTCCGTTAAAAATAAATACATTCAATTGCCTGACTGATTTCATATCCGCTCTCTTCAAAGGGCTATGTTGAAAATCGCTAACTAGTTGAACGTTGAGGGACGATCGTTCAGTCGACGTTCGGCCGAGTCATTCAATTGAATGGAGTCATTCAATGAATGCGCTAGTCATTCAATCGAACCGCAGATTGAACTAGATGACTGCGACATATATATATATATATATATATATATATATATATATATATATATATATATATATATATATATATATATGTCGAGGGGTCAAATTTGTATCAAATTTTTTTCTTTAACACGAAAACTACTGATCCGATTTGCAATACGGTTTTCGCAGATATATTTTTCTTCTTCCAACTCAACATCTGGTGTATAAATTTTTCCCCCCCACCCCTCTAAGGGGACCAAAAAGGGGTCAGATTTTGTATCAAATTTTTTCTTTTTCTTTAATGGACTTAATTCATATTATTAACTGTATTTTCCAACTTAACAATACAATACAATACAAAAACACTTTATTGTACACCAGAAATACAAAATAAAAAACATTTTACATAAGACAACATAGTATTTGATGCACAAAAGGCGAACTTATTGCTAACAAGCAATCTCTTCCAGTCAACCTTTTGTTTATCGGATTGTCTAAAAGAGATTGAAAACATCGTGTAGGTGTACAAACCTAATTAACAAAGAAAAGGTTACCTAATTAACAATTTACTTTAAGAAAATAATAATAATGTAGAAACAAATTCAAGTCTTATTTAAGAAATGGTGTTTTAACTTATTTTTTAATATATTAATGGTATCAGCACGACGAATTTCCAGTGGCAGTGAATTCCAAAGTACTGCAGCACGAACAGTAAAAGATTTGGAAAATAGGGAAGAGGAATGGGAGGGGATTTCAAGGGTCAGATTGTTGGAAGAGCGTAACGATAATTGGTGGGTGTCACGTAGAAAGTTAAAGCGATTTTTTAAATATAAAGGTGTGGAAGGGTCAAACAGGATATTATAAAGGAGTGAGAGAGTATGAGTGTCACGTCGGTATCGAATGGGAAGCCAGCAAAGCTTTTTGCGGAATTCCGAAACATGGTCATATTTCCGTAATCCAAAAATAAATCTAATGCAAACGTTTTGGAGTCTTTCTAGTTTATCTAGTAGCTCTTCTGTTAAATCGATGAAACAAACATCAGCATAGTCCAATATAGGTAACAGTATTGTGTGCGCCAGAGCAATCTTCGTAGAGATTGGCAGAAAGCTACCAAGTATACGGAGAGATGCATTAGCCCGAAAAACTTTACAGCTAAGAGCATCAATGTGAGACTTCCAGGATAAGTTAGCGTCAAATGTGATTCCTAAATTTTTGACACTGTCCACAAAAGGAATCGGGGAGCCATCGAAGCTCAGTAGTGGGAGTTCCTGCCAAATTATTCGGGAGCGAAGCTTTTGGCTACCAATGATAATAGCTTGGCTCTTGCTGGGGTTAACACTTATGCCAAACGATTTGCACCAGCTTGCTAAGTAGAGGAGGTCTTTGTTGACGCGATCAACTGCCTCTTTCAGATCCTCGATGAGAGAATGCGTGTATACCTGGAGGTCGTCAGCATAGAGGTTAACATCAGGTGTACACAATTTTTCCCCCCACCCCTCTTAGGGGACAAAAGAGGGGGTAAGATTTTGTTTCAACTGATGAAGTAGAAATACTTTAAATGGCAAAACAACGTTGCCGGGTCAACTAGTTATTAAATAAATAAATAAATGGAATCGCTACATTGACATGACTTTGCCATGACATCGCTCAGCGTGGCGATGCTATTGGTTCTCAAAAACAGATACCTCGCAACACAGCTCCGCTAGCTTTGGTGGAAACGCAGCCTACCGCTCAACGTTGATTCGCACTCGAAAACTAATTATTTTTATTAATCTTCTCATACTTTACCTAATTACTTATCCAAAGTTTTATGCATTTTAAATATTTTCAAGAATATTTTTTATTTTTTTTGGGTAGGTATTTAAAAGGCTTCGGTATTCCCTCGGACGTCGCTTGATTAAAGTAAACTTAACCCGTGGGATGTGACGGGGGTACATTTCGCAGTGAATCTCAGAATTTCGCCCTATTAGCCAAATTCCTTTAGAGAATGAAGGAATTTGCGTCGGCTATTTGTCTTTGAATTGGGTTTAGGAGTTCTGAAACATCTTTTTGTTGGAAGAATAATAATTAATCTTGATGTTTATCTTTTGCACTTCAATGAAGCTTGCATGGTGCAACAAACACACATAAGCTGCTTGGTTATATTTTATCCCAATATATAAAAAAATATTTTATATAATATCTAGATCAATAATTTTAATGAATCTATTTTCCTTGTGCTTAGTTCTATAGCTATTACACAATACGCATATTATTAACTTTATAAATTGCAAAAGTTAGCTTTCTAGTTTCATCACAAAAAATTAAAAAAAGTCTGGATTAATATTAAAATAATTTTTGTAATACTTATTTTCCTTTGGTTTCGCTTTATATCATTTACTATCCATGTTAACTTCTTAAATTTTCAAATTTCAAAATTCATCATCAAATAAGCAGCAGCTGCATTCGAGGGTTAAAGATAAGCAGAGAAACTTCTGAAGCTCGCGCCTTTTTAACCTTATTAAAGAAAATTTAAGTATCGAACAAAGGAATTTTTAATTTTGTTCCCCACTCTCAAACGCTCATGGATACTGAGCTAAGTTTATCTTTTTTGTTTGATCCATAATAAAAGGGGTAAAGTAAAAAGTGTACGAGAAGATAATATTGAAATACAATCTCTAGATTTTTGACACCTTGATGAATAATAATTATTAATTATAATCTGCATGGTATACCTACTCTCACCTACTCACATTTTTTAGATTACCTACAAAATTTCAAACAACCCGCCTTAAGATACTGTAAGTGCGTTCTGCGTACATTGGAAGTTGGAACGCAAATAATAATAATTGATAAATCTTCGGGTAGTTAGCGGGCAACATGACATATTGTGCAATATTATTGACCGTCTAGAGTTGATATTGTACGCGCCCGCTGTACGCGACCACGCGATTTAGAATAACCATACACGGTTATTACATTTTAATGGGCAAAGCACAAGTATCCAGACGTCTTCCAGCCGCGTCATCTGGCAACACAAGAATGACGCTAGCAACACCGGAACTTCCCGACATATTCACCTTTTTCCCGTCCTAGGCCTAGGACGCAACAACCCATATTTTAAAACGTAATAATTTATTCTTATTTTACATTATACCATAATATACAGTCCATAAGTTGAGTGATAAGTTCAAGTTATTAACACGAACATTGGTCCTTCAAAATACGAAACAAGCGACCTAAATGCAAATTCGGGAACGAAGACATCGCTGCCATATTGAGTTGGAATCGGAACCTCTTGAAAAATAAGGCACTCGAACCAAGGCCACATAATTATTGTGCAGCCAAGAAATTAATTACGGGGACAAGAAGAAACAGAATTGAGTGAGTTCGTTCCAATTTCATTCCTTACAATAATTTTCCCTCGAATTGCATTTCGTAATTTTCAAGTTGCATCATCTGATACATACGTAATTATCTATGTAATTACATTAAAATAGCAAAAAATATACTTGTAAACAAGTATAACTACGTGTTCTTTACATTATTTTTACAAAATTCGTGTAAACATTATTGTTTTTATTACGATTTATGTTGATTGTTTATTGTCATGA
Source organism: Plebejus argus (assembly GCA_905404155.3). Lineage (NCBI taxonomy): Eukaryota > Metazoa > Arthropoda > Insecta > Lepidoptera > Lycaenidae > Plebejus > Plebejus argus. Next base: position 3,447,657 of record FR989936.1, read on the forward strand.
CTCATGTCTAGTCTGTGTCTGCGCCGGCGCCATAACACCGCGTGCATGATATAACAACAAGTTCATTCATAACTAAAACTAGTTTTCATTCAACTATTACGTTTCAAAAGTTTATACTATCGTTTCAAAATCTTGTTTTAACATAAAATGGCTTCTATTAAAGATTTAATTAAGAAACGTGGAAGTCTAAGAGCTAAATTGACATCGTTCGGGAGTTTTTTAAATCTTATTAATGGACATGAAGTACTCGCCGAAAGACAGAAATGCGAGCTGGAATGTCGGCTTGCGAGGATTAGCACTACGTTTGATCAATTCGATGCATTACAGACGGAAATTGAATCATTGTCTGAAAAAGTTGAAGACGAATATACAGTTCGTTCTCAATACGAGGAACAATTCTACAGTCTTGTTGCTTCGGCGCGCTGTTTGTTGAATACTGTTATGTCACCACCAGCTTCTCGAGATGTATCGATGGCGGTCGAACAAGATGTTAATTGTGCTCCCAAGTTCAATTTACCGGTTATCAGTGTACCTCAATTCAGTGGAGACTACCAGGAATGGTTGGAGTTTCGGGATACGTATCTTTCTATCATTCATAACAATAACAACATATCACAGGTACACAAATTTCATTATTTACGGGCTGCCTTAAAAGGTAGCGCCGCTGTCATTATTCAAAGTTTAGATATAACAGCAAACAACTACCCCATCGCATGGCAATTATTAACTGACAGGTTTGACAATACACGACTTTTAATTAATAACCATCTACAAGCTTTATTTAATACAAAAAATATAACAACTGAATCGAGTGCAGAAATTAGGAACTTGATTGATGTTATACATAAGAATTTAAGAGCGCTTTCTGCACTCGGTGAGGCAGTGGACCACTGGGATACAGTTGTCATATACCTAATGTCAAAAAAGTTAGACCTTGCCACTGCTCGAAGATGGGAGGAATATAAAGGCAGCTTAAATTGTAATTCGCCAAGTCTTGAACAATTTACAAAATTTTTAAATAATAGATGTGATTTATTGGAAACTTTGAATTTTGACTCACAACATTTAAATTACATTAATAAAAATCATTCAAACTTATCGAATAACAACAAAAATTCATTTTTTAAAAAAGACAAACCAAATTTAAACAGTGAACACTATAACAATTCTAAAATTAATATTTCATGTCCTATGTGTTCACAAAATCATTTTCTGTTTTCTTGTCCATCATTTATTAAACTTGACGTTGATTCACGCATAAAAAAGGTGAATGAAAGCAAAGTGTGCATCAATTGTCTGCGCCCAGGTCATCATCAAAACCGGTGCAGACTATCAAATTGCAAGTATTGTAATTTTAAACATAACACACTTTTACACAAAGACAAAGTTAACAAAAATTCATTATCATCATCTTCTACTTCTAATATAGCCCTTACATCAAACACTTCATTGTCTTCTAATGCCTCTTGTGTTTTACTATCCACAGCCTTGGTGCGTGTAAAAGACAAAGATGGCCAATTTCACAAAGCAAGGATGTTACTGGATAACGGAAGTACCTGCAACTTCATCACCGAGGAACTATGTCATAAACTGGGTTTGGTGAGGCATTGCACTGACTCCGCTATTTCTACAGTAAACAATAACATAACAAACGCCGTTCAGGTATGTGAACTATTTTTCGAGTCTTGTTTTGGTGACTTCAAAGCAAATATAGATTGCTATATTTTGCCTAAAATCACAAACGCTCTTCCTAGTTCTTACGTAAACATCAAGCATCTACCAATTCCACCAGAATTCAAATTAGCTGACCCCACATTCAACATTCCATCTACTATAGATATCTTAGTAGGTGCAGAAATATTTTGGGCAGTATTAAATTCAGAAACCTGTAACATTGGTTCATCACAAACAAAATTGCATTCTTCTAAACTAGGATGGATTATATCCGGTTGCATTTATAACAATCATACACAAAATGTTTGTTGTCATAGTATTTCTAATAATGAATTGGATTACAACTTATCGAAGTTCTGGGAATTGGACTCCATTTCTTCTAAACATGCATATTCTCACGAAGAAAAGGCTTGTGAGGATTTATTTAAAAACACTACTTTTCGTACTTCAACTGGTCAATTTGTAGTTACAATACCATTGAAGGAGTCACCAGACATTTTGGGGGATTCATACGCTTTAGCTAAACGTAGATTTTTAGCACTTGAGAACAAATTTAAGAAAAATCCTAAATTAAAAAATGATTATGACGAATTTATTAGAGAATACATTGATCTCGGTCATATGACATTAAATTTTCCAAATTCACATTTTTCAAATAAACATAATTATTATTTGCCTCATCATGGAGTGATTAGGGAGTCAAGTACAACTTCAAAATTACGTGTCGTTTTTGATGCATCAGCCGTTACTACCTCTGGTAAGAGCTTTAACGACATCCAAATGATAGGTCCGAAAACTCAAGACGACCTGATGTCGATATTGCTAAGGTTTCGCCAGCATAAATTTGTAGTAGCGGGAGATGTAGAAAAGTTTTATAGAGGAGTCTTAGTACATGAGTCACAACGTTCTCTACAACAAATTATTTATAGATTTAATATCAGTGAACCTTTAAAATCTTACACTCTTAATACGGTTACATATGGTACCTCATCAGCTCCATATCTAGCCACAAAGTGTCTGGCGTCTCTTGCCAATGAAACATCTAACCTTTTAGCTTCACATTCTATTAAGCGCGATTTTTATATTGATGACTATTTAAGCGGTTCAGACTCTATAGAATCTACTATTGAATTGGCTAAAACCGTAAAATCTATTTTAGAATCAGCTCATTTTAAATTACGCAAATGGCAATCAAATAGTTCAATAATTTTAGACAAATTAAATTTTAGCAATGATTGTACACACAAAACTCTGAATTTAGACTCATCTCCTTCTAAAACATTAGGATTATATTGGGATACTTCACTTGATACTTTTTATTTTTCCATTAATAGGGCTTTTGAACAAAAATACACAAAACGCAACATACTTTCATTTATTAGTCAAGTTTTTGATCCTTTAGGCTTAGTAGGTCCGTGCATTTTGCAAGCAAAAATTTTATTACAACATTTATGGAAACAAAAATGTAGCTGGGATGACGAAGTATCTCCAGAAATAAAACAACAATTTAATAACATAGTCAGTTGTCTCTGCCACTTAAATTCGATTCGTATACCACGTTGGACATTGCAAGATAATCCAAAAATTGTGCAACTTCATACCTTCACAGATGCTTCTGAGCGTGGTTATGGTGCGTGTGTTTACGTGAGAACTATCTCTACCAGTGGCTCTATACATGTGTGTCTTTTAACATCAAAAACCAAGGTGTCGCCTCTTAAGCCTACGACAATACCTCGACTAGAGCTATGTGGCGCCTTGTTAGGAACAAGACTCTATAAAAAAGTTGTAAATTCTTTAACATTAGAGATTAGTGATTCTTATTTTTGGTGTGACTCTACAATAGTTTTGGGTTGGCTTTCAACCGAGTCAAGTTCTCTTAAACAATTTGTTAGAAATAGAGTAAATGAGATAAAGGAGACCACTGTTTCTATGAAATGGAGTTATGTGCAATCCAAGCTTAACCCAGGTGATTTGGCAAGCCGCGGGGTGAATGCTGAGTGCCTCAGCGCTTCCGCACTCTGGTGGCGCGGTCCTGATTTTTTACATTCTCCAGAATTTTGTACCCCTTCAACTCCAAATTTAGATAACATTTTACTTCCTGAACTTGCACATCATGTGGTTATTAAGGCCCCAGTACAACAAAATAATAATTCATTACATCAATTAATTCATAAATCATCAAATTATAAAAAATTAATAAGAGTTTTTGCATACATTAATAGATTCATATTCAATTGTCGAAACAAATTGAACAAAAATAAACATTTTTTGACCTCATTAGAATTGCAATCATCACAACAGCGTCTTCTTAGTTTTTCACAGCAGGAAATGTTCCCTGATGAATTTTTATTACTCAAAACTTCTAAGCCATTACCAAAAAATAGTAGAATAAAATCACTTACACCTTTTATTGATGGGGACAATTTAATTCGAGTTGGAGGAAGATTAAATAATTCATTTTATTCATATGACATCAAACATCCTATTTTAATTTGCTCCAGACATCACATAACTAAAATCATGTTTGAATGCAAGCATAAAGAACTCTTACACGGTGGAGCTCAATTAATTTTGTGTAATATTAGAACACATTTTTGGCCTTTAGGTGGTAGAAATTTAGCCAAATCAGTTGTTCATGCTTGCATTCGATGCACAAGACACAATGCAAAGCAAATTCAACCCATCATGGGTAATTTGCCCGCTGAAAGGACGTATCTTGAGTTCCCATTTCTGAACACCGGTGTCGATTACTCTGGCCCGATTCTTATAGCTGATCGAAAGGGTCGCGGTTGTAAATTGCAAAAATCCTATATTTGTGTGTTTGTCTGTTTTGCAGTTAAGGCTGTACATTTGGAACTTGTAACAGACCTTAGTAAGGAGGCCTTCTTGGCTGCCTTCAGTCGTTTCATTTCAAGAAGAGGTAAACCTCAAAACATGTACTCTGACAATGGTACAACTTTCGTTGGGGCATGTAACGAACTTAAACGTTTTTTAAAACTTAACAATTCTTATATTCAAGCAAATTTAGCTGAATTACATATAAATTTTCATTTTATACCTCCATATTCTCCTCATTTTGGAGGTATTTGGGAGGCTGCAGTTAAATCAGTTAAAACTCTTTTGCGTCGTGTCTTAAATTTAACACATTTAGTTTATGAGGAGCTTTCAACATGTTTGTATCAGATAGAGGCAATTTTGAATTCAAGACCTCTTACTCCTTTGTCTACCGACCCGTTAGACCTATCCTTTTTAACTCCATCTCATTTTTTAATTGGACGGCCACTTCTGTCTGCACCGTATCCCCAACTTGAAAATGCAAACATCAATGTCCTTCAGCGTCATCAAAGAATAGAGAAGCTCAGACAGCATTTTTGGAGTCGCTACTCTCTAGAATACATCTATCAGCTTCAACAAAAACAGAAATGGCACACTTCTTCTGGAAAACTACAAATTGGAGATATGGTGCTCATCAAGGAGTCCAACGTGCCACCTTTGCTTTGGCTCTTGGGTAGAGTCACAAAGCTAACAAAGGGTAGCGACGGAGTCGGTCGAGTTGCCGAAATACAAACAAAAAGGGGCATTTTAATTCGGAGCTTCAATAACCTCTGCCCTCTTCCAATTCATCAATAAATAAAACAATATTGAAGATCATACTTCAATGCCCGGGAGTATGTACGCGACCACGCGATTTAGAATAACCATACACGGTTATTACATTTTAATGGGCAAAGCACAAGTATCCAGACGTCTTCCAGCCGCGTCATCTGGCAACACAAGAATGACGCTAGCAACACCGGAACTTCCCGACATATTCACCTTTTTCCCGTCCTAGGCCTAGGACGCAACAACCCATATTTTAAAACGTAATAATTTATTCTTATTTTACATTATACCATAATATACAGTCCATAAGTTGAGTGATAAGTTCAAGTTATTAACACGAACACCCGCCTTTCAAATTTATTGTCAAATAAATTGTCAAATAACATTAGGTAGTGAGGCCTACCTAATGTAATGAACGTTAGTTAGGCCTTATGTAGACGTTCTAAAAGTGGTAATTTTTAACCAATTTGGAAATAAGAAGATTTTCATCTCATTTCATTGTTAAATGATATTGCACAATAAAATTGATCGTCTAGGGTTCCACTCTGGTTTTCCGAGGCGGAGCCTATGCTAGCTGAGGGATTTTTAAGTTCAGGGTGTCTATCGATGCGCCTGTTGGTGACGAATTTTTTGGTGCTTGTCTCATCTCAAAAACCCCCGTGGTTTTTGAGAAATTTCACTTTTTGTGTTTTTGGTGTTTTGGTAGTAGGTCGTCTAAGTAAACGTTCACCGGTCGACGAGTTTGTCCCGGTGTTCCTTTGCCGTGGTGACCTCTAACCGGGAGGGGAGTAGGGTGTAAATATAGTTATAGTTTTACTCTTGTATTTGGCGTTAATTTTGTTTATTTTGGTGTTGGGTTTTCTTAGGTTTAATTGTAGCTATAGGTTAGATCTAAGATTTTAAAACTTGGCGATATCCCATCTCGCTATACGCTTGAGTCTTCAAGTGGTAGATTGACGGGATATGCCGAAAGGAGGTAGACGAACGCAGGGGGAAGTACGAGATGAAGGGGGGGGATCGGATGGGGGGGGGAACAGATCTTCTGATGAGGAGTTTTTGGCCTTTTATGGCGATGAGAGGACTGGGAATGAGCAGATCTTGGAGGAGGTTAGGAACGATAGGGGGGTTCGTAGCAAGGATGGACAGGATGGGGGGAAAAGGAGTGATGGTCCTTCGAGGGGTTCGGCTCGAGCGGGCATATCCATCGAAGAGCTTTTGGGGACGGAGTCCATACCCTCCATGTCGGAGTCGGAGTTGGTCGCGACTAAGCGGCTTTTTTCGGAGCTTTCCGGCTCCGATACGGAGGGGATTGTCGCGGGGTCTGACAAGACTGTTAAGCCCCATGTCTCCAAACGAGGAAAAACTCGTGGCTCTGCGAGCAGAATCTCTGCCGCTCGTATGGAGCTCAGAGATAGAGCGAAGGAGGCGAAGGAGGCGGATTTTCTTGTCTCCCTTGATAAGAGGTCCAGAAAGGAGGTGGTGGTAGCGGCGGAACCTGCTCCACCAGGCCCCCTCGATATAGATGTCGAGGTGATGGGGCCGGAGGATTTGCTGCGCGCTGCTGAGAGTAATCTCCAGGAGATTCTCAGCCTTGTAAACAAATCCTCCAATCTGAAGGGTGGCTATGCCAATAAAATCAAGCGGGCCACGTCTACAGTGAGGCTGGTGATGGACACGCTTGGGGCGCGTACTGAAGCGGAGGAGACTCGCCGTCTCAAAGCTGATAATAATCGGCTTCAAAGAGAGTTGGCGAATCTCCGGGAGGAAGTACGCGCCTACAAGCGCGAATTTGAAGAGAGCCGGACGGAGGCAGCTAAGGAGAAACGCTCTCCGATGTCCACCGAGCAGCTGGGCATCCTGGAGCGGAATGTCGCCCGTTTAGTGGGCAGTTTAGTGGACAAGCGCTTGGCAGCATTGGAGGAGCGGTTGCCTCCTCTTGCTCCCATGCGCCCACCCCTGGCGGCTGACAAAAGGAGGGCTGCCCAGGAAAGGGGTACTCTACAAGCTGCTAATCCAGCGCCGGTTGCCCTGCCATCCCGGGACGCCTCACCGGTGATGTCGACACCTGGGACTCACTGCGTGACACGTGAGGACTTTCCGGCTCTTCCGGTGCGCCCGGAGGTGCGTGTGGCCCCTGCTCCAGCTAGGCCTAAAAAAGGCAAGGGTAAGGTTAAGGGGTCGAAGTCTCGGGAGCGATCCGACGCTGGCCCGTCTGCTTCGGCAACGGCTGCCACTACGAGTGAATCGATTGATGCACCTGTAGCAACAGAAGCAGCTGTGAGTCCCTCGGAGGAGACTTCGGCCCAATGGACTGAGGTAGTCCGTCGAAAGGCGCCGAAGAAGACGGCACCGGTGGCTGCCCCGAAACCGGCGAAGAAGGCGCCCAAGCTCGTCATGCCCCGCTCCACGGCCGTTGTTGTTAAGCTGAAGCCGGAAGCGGTCAGCAGCGGCTCGACCTACAGCTCTGTCTTGCAGAAGGCAGAGCTGTCCATCAAGCTGGACGACTTGGGTATCGGCCCCCTCCGAATCCGACAGGCAGCTACGGGAGCCAGGGTCATTGAAATCCCTGGCTCCACCAGCCATGAAAAGGCGGACGCGTTGGCAGCCCGCCTCTCTGAGGTACTCGCGGAAGAGGTGGACGTATCCAGGCCTGTGAAATGTGCCGATTTTAAAATCACGGGCCTGTCTGATGCTGCGACGGTGGAGTCGGTAAAATCCGCCGTCGCTAGGGAGGGGGGATGTCTCTCCACTCAGATATGGGTGGGAGCGATCCAACGGGGCACGATGGGTACGGGCTTTGCCCGCATGAGTTGCCCTGTGACAGCGGCCAAAAAGCTAGTATCACTGGGCAGCATTGCTGTTGGGTGGAGCAAAGCCGTGCTCCACCTTGTTGATGCTCGTCCCAACCACTGTTTCAGATGCTTGGGAATGGGACACTTCGCCGCGTTGTGTCCTCCAACAATGAAGGACCGCAGCAATTTGTGTTATCGATGCGGTCTACCCGGACACAACATGTCCGAGTGTCAAGTTACCAAGCCGAAGTGTGCCGTCTGTACAGATGCAGGCCGCCCTTCGGATCATGTAATGGGGGGTAGATCATGCAACCCCCCACCTGTCCGTGGTAAATTCTCCTCCACCCCGAGACCAACGGGGAGAGGAGCGGCGTCGCTTGAGGCCCAAATGTCCGACTAATGCCTGGACATTTGAGTTTCCTTCAGGGTAATGGTAACCACTCCGCCGCGGCCCAGGACCTCTTCTTGCAGTCGATGGCGGAGTGGCATATCGATGTGGCAGTGTTGGCGGAACCCTATTATATACCTCCTCAGCCGCATTGGGCTGGGGATGATCAGGGCTCCGTGGCTATAATGGTGAGGCCAGGCGCTGGCCCTCCCCTCATACCCAGAATGAGGGGTCCCGGATACGTGGTGGCAGTTTGGGGAGAATACGCAATAATCGGAGTCTATTTCTCCCCAAACCGTAACTTAGCCGCCCTAGAGCAGTTCCTCGATGCTCTAGGGCCGCTAATTAGAAGGCTAGCCCCCCTCCCCGTGATAGTGGCAGGGGACTTTAACGCCAAGTCCTCGGCGTGGGGTTCTCCTGTCACTGATCCAAAGGGAAGAGAGGTGGAGGAGTGGGCTCTGGCCTCGGGACTGTCTCTACTCAATACAGGGACAGTCCTGACCTGCGTGAGGCGGACGGGCGGTTCAGTGGTGGACCTGTCGTTTGCCACTCCCGCCGTCGCACGCAGGGTGGAGGGTTGGAGGGTGGTGACGGAGGTGGAGACACTCTCGGACCATCGCTACATACGGTTCGAGGTGTCTTCGGCCTCTGCATCGAGTCCAGCATCGCGTTTCGGGGGACGTAGTGTTTTCCCGCGTTGGGCTCTCTCAAAGCTCAACCGGGAACTAGCGGAGGAGGCGGCTATAGTCGGTCGCTGGAGCTACCCATCGTCTGAGGCCATGGGGGTGGAAGAAATGGCTGGCTGTTTCGGCAAAGTTCTACATAGCATTTGCCGAGCAGCCATGCCTAGAGTTTGGGGTCCTCCCCCGCCTCGGCGAGCAGTATACTGGTGGTCGACGGAGTTGGCCGACCTTCGCGCCGCCTGCAATGCTGCGCGTCGCGCATACACTCGCAGCAGGCGGCGCCGCCCCCAGGACGTGGAGCGTGATGACCGGCTATACAGGGTCTACCGGGCAAAACGGGAGATCCTGCAGCTGGCCATCAGTCGGGCCAAGGAGCGAGCGTGGCTAGAGCTGGTGGAAGGGCTAGAGAACGACCCCTGGGGCCGACCGTACAAACGGGCGCGAGACAAACTCCGCGCCCAGTCGGCCCCATTAACGGAGACACTCCAGCCACAACTGCTGGAGAATATCGTCCGGGAGCTGTTCCCGGACCCCCCAGCAGGCTTCGCTCCACCGCGGATGGCCCGGCGGACGCTGGATTCGTTGGAGGAGGGTGTTCCGCCTGCTCCCGTCACCGATGCCGAAATGGAGACGGTTCTGTTCCGTCTCCGAAGGAAGAAGAGGGCGCCCGGTCCGGACGGGGTGCACGGTAGAGTTCTAGCTCTAGCTCTCGTGCACCTCCAAGATAGGCTCCGGGAACTGTTTAACCGCTGCCTTCAGAGCGGACAGTTCCCGGGAGCATGGAAGAAAGGCCGGCTCGTCCTTATTCCTAAGGGCGGGCGACCACCGGACTGTGCGTCGGCGGTGCGGCCGATTGTGTTGCTGAACGAGGTGGGCAAGGCTTTTGAGCGTATACTTGCCTCCCGCCTCGTTCAGCACTTGGAGGAAGGCCCTGGACCCGGACTGTCTGATAATCAATTCGGGTTTCGGGCCGGTCGGTCGACCGTCGACGCCATTAGGCGTCTTAAATCGGTGACGGAAGAGGCAAAACGCCGAAGCGAGGTGGTGGTGGCGGTGTCGTTCGACATTGCCAACGCCTTCAACAGCCTCCCTCACTGCGTAATACGGGAGGCACTGGAATATTTCGAGGTGCCCCCGTATCTCGGGAGGCTGTTGAACGAGTATCTCTCCGATAGGGAGGTCGAGTACGAGGACGGGTCGGGGTCCCTAAAGAGGAAGAACGTCGAGTGCGGCGTCCCTCAGGGCTCAAATGTAGGCCCAGATTTATGGGACGTCGGCTACGACTGGGTCCTGCGGAGCGGTCTCCTCCCCGGAATGGTGCTAGTCTGCTATTGTGACGACACTTATGCACTATTTCGGGGACGGACCTTTCAGGAGGCTGCGCGGCTGGCGGAGGTGGGAGCATCCCTCGTTGTCAGCCGCATAGAGCGGTTAGGGCTTCGGGTACGCTTAGGCAAGACCGAAGCCCTGCTCTTCCGCGGACCCGGAAAGAGAGGACCCCCACCCGGAGCTCGACTCCTTATCGGAGAGACGGAGGTCAGGATGAGTCCGACGCTTAAATGTCTTGGGCTCATCCTAGACGGGAGGTGGACCTTCGGCCCACACTTCCAACAGCTGGGGCCGAAGGTCGTGAGGGCGGCGTCAGCGCTGGGTCGGCTCCTGCCTAATATAGGAGGGCCCAGCGAAGCCTGCAGGCGGTTATACTCCGGAGTCTGTCGGAGTATAGCCATGTACGGTGCCCCAATTTGGGCGGATTCTCTCACCGCTCGCAATAAGGCCCAGCTGCGAAGTGCGCAGCGGGTCATAGCGGTGAGGGTCATCAGGGGTTACCGTACGATCTCCTGGGCGGCAGCTACTGCCCTGGCGGGAGACCCGCCGTGGGAGCTGGTTGCAAGGGTCTTCGCCGAGTTGCACCTCTTCGCTTCAGAGAGGAGGTCACGGGGCGAAGACCTGCAATGGGAGGAGCTCCGGCGGGTCCGAAGGCTAGGAGAGCAGTGGCTGTTGAGGAGGTGGGGTGAGGACCTGGCGCAGGCCCAGTACGGTCAACGTACTGCTCAGGCTCTGCGTCCAGTTCTTGCGGCGTGGATGCGTCGCAAGAGAAAACCCCTCACCTTCCGCCTTACACAGGTACTCACCGGACACGGATGTTTCGGTGCGTACTTGTGTAAGGTCGCTAGGAGAGAGCCTACGCCAGCCTGCCATGAGTGCGGCGCTGCGGAGGACACGGCCCAGCACACCCTTGAGGTGTGCGATCGTTGGGCCGTGCAGCGCCATGATCTCATGGCGGTGCTTGGGCGGGACCTCTCGCTCTCGAGCATGGTTCGCTGCATGCTCGAGAGCGATGAGGCATGGCAGGCGGCGGTCTCTTTCTGCGAAACCGTCCTTTCGCAGAAAGAGGCCGCGGAGCGGAACAGAGAGGATGACCCATCCTCCTTACCGCTCCGCCGGCGTAGGACGGGAGTGCGGAGGCGTCGTTACGCGAACCTCCAAACTCCCGTCTAATCCGGGGCTCCGGGCAGGGATGGGAACCTGTCCGGCTTAGCTAGTCCCGGCGCCGAGGGGAACGCTTTAGTTTGCCTAGGCATTCCCTAACTTTGGTGGAAGTCCGGTCCCTATTGAGGTAGACCGGCCGGTCGTGGAGGGGGTCCTGTGTTAGATAGATCCAGGACATACCTCCGTATACGGCTGAAGGCGAACCGCAGGTGGTTTTAGTGGGTAGGAGTCCCACATATCCCCGGGGTGCTTCAGCTTATCTGAGGCACATCCCCGACCCGGGGAACCCATGACGGGTTTCCCCTGCGCATCAAAAAAAAAAAAAAAAAAAAGGGTTCCACTCTGTGGTTCCACTTAAACAACTTGGTTCCACTTAAACAACTTCGACGTGTTTGGCGTCTGTCACCTCAGTCCACCCGTGACCACGGCTGCTGGAAAGCAGCCGAAACGTCGGCCATAAGAAAAAAGTTATAGCATAATTAATTAATAATTATAATTACTATTTTAGTACAATATATTGTATGTGACGTTATGCATTATTTTATATATCACTTGGAATATTCCGTTTGTGAAGTCATATTTAAAATGCTGCAACCATAAACCTATAATGCATAGACGAACAAAGAGTGCGAGAGAGAAGAAAATCCTTTATGGAATTATAACAAGATGAAAAGAGAGAGGCAGTTTAATGTGAACTGTAACCACTTTTATTTGACAGGTCGTCACAAGTCGACACGCGTTTTTGTGCCCTTTCAGTATTTGAAATTTATTGTTTAAATCGTTTGTTATTTTTAACAAATACTATTATATATAGCAATGATAACTTGTTCTGTGAGTGATTGCAGTGTAAATCATAGGAATAATCCTGAAAAATATACATTTCACAGGTAATTAATCTTCATGTCCTAATTGCTACGATGTGTTTAATTTTTGCTATATTCTGTCTTTAGTTCTGTATTTCAAATAAAATAATATCAATCCTCCCTTTTACTTTCATATTTTGCGTAACTAAAGGTACTATTGTTCTTAAATTACACAATTTTTGAAGAAAAATTTTTCATAAAAAATTTTTACATATACGCTAGTGCTTGAATCAAATTTATCGATATACTTATCGGTATTTAACAATAACATAAAACCAATCTAAAAATGTAATAGGTGTGTAAGAGTATTATGATATGTATTTAATTTAAGAATAAATAAAATACTAAGTGTGTTGTTTACTTTCAACATTATATTTGCATTTCTAATAATGTAAGGGCTGATTTTTCAGATAGCTTTTACCTGAGTAATAAATAAGTAACTTTATAATGTGTATATTATTTACCCTTATAAGAACCTCATGTCATAACACATCCGACGATTGAAAAATCACCCCAAACGACAATGTGTGTCTTAGATACTTTTCAATCGTCACCTTTTTTTCTGCCAAATAAAATATATGGTACCTAATTTGAAATAGAAAATCTGCCAAAGTTGTATATTATTTATTTCTCATAGAAACTCAGGTAAACTAACTCGAACGCACAGTGTATTTTTTGTCCAAAAAATTGGCCATGCCATTTTTATTACTTAATTTTATAGGATTTGTGATTATAAATGTAGGACGAGAGTACCTGACTTCCCAATTCCTATAGAAGAATGCAAATTAGTACTTGAAAAAAAATTCTATGATTTCCAGAAAAAAACATAGAAACAGTTATAGCTCAAAAGTTTGATATTCTTTTAAGAATTTATTAATTGGTCTAAATAGTGTCTTAAAAGCCCTACGATAGCGAAAAACATCCAGGCTTTATTTGTTCAAGATAACGTATTTATGACTGACTTTATAAATTTATGTTTTAATTTTTTTAACGTCATGTCTTTTCATATTTGGATTTGAAACTAAGACTGAAATATTCTTTTTATTGATACTTATAACCCAAAAAAAATGGGATCCAAATGAGGCGGGGCATCGGAGTTATTCAATTTTATATAATTTTGGATAGGGTTGTCACCGCATAGTTCACATAGTTTAATAACATTTGAAGTAGGTTTTTATATGCTCAAAAAAAAAACAAAGTTCAAATGAGTAAAAAATGTTGGTACAGAAATATTGACAACCCTAAAACCATAGTTACCAAGAAAACTTTAGAAGCCTTTAACTTCGGTGCCCTTTATTATTTGGATCTAAATTTTTTTACACGAATTCTTGTACATTTAAGTAGCAATTCTGTAAAATCCAAATAATTAGAAATACGTTCATAATAAATTAAAGAAAAAAAAAACATAAATCGTAAGTAAATCTTTAAACACTTATTTAAGAAATATGTAAATCAGGTTAAATTGTGTGTTTTTTTATTATTGTCGATCAGAATAGTCAAGAAGACAATTAAGTAAATATTTAAAAAGTTATGGCAGTTTTTAATTTTATTGAAAAAAAATTAAAAGTGTTTTTTTATTGTTCATAATAAGAAATTAACACATGTAAATACTAATAAATTACTTACATAACATTTCTGTTCAAGATTTCCAAAAAAAAAGGCATGGCCAATTTTTTGGACAAAAAATACACTGTGGAACGGACTATACTATCGATAGTAAAAGATACATCACTAGCACACGCACACATTGACAGATCGAAAATCGTCACGCATTTTCGGGTTGTCAGGTGGTCTTTACGTCAGTATATTATAAGTCTATGGCTGCAACTATACAATAGTAGCAGCTCTTTTATTAGCTTCACTACGCTTATCTTTGTTTCTACTTCTATGGGTCTGACATTTGACAGAATCGACAGCAGCAGGACAAAACGATTTGCACAGATACTGGGCTTTGTTGTTGTTTGAATGCGTTCGTCCACTGGCCAAGTGAAATACAATATAAAATATTTATAGGAGCCTCTTATTTCATGTGGTTCGTAAAATGTTAGTAGTAGTATATGTTATTATCTATCGCCATAATATTTTAGATTTGCTATGTCTAAAGTTTATTTTCCTAAGCATTTTGACACGAAATAATTTTTTTAACCGCGCCGCGTATTAAATTATATTCAATACTAGTTGACCCGGTAAACGTTGTTTTGCCATTTAAAGTATTTCTACTTCATCAGTTGATAAATACAGTTAATAATATGAAGTAAGTCCAGTAAAAGTAAGAAGTAATTTGATACAAAATCTGACCCCCTTTTTGGTCCCCTTAGAGGGGGGGGGGGAGTTTATACACCAGATGTTGAGTTGGAAGAAGACACATAATATATCTGCGAAAACCGTATGCAAATCGGATCAGTAGTTTTCGTGTTAAAGAAAAAAGTTTGATACAAAATCTGACCCCTCTTTTGGCCCCTTAGAGGGGTGGGGGTAATTTTTTTATACACCAGATGTTAAGTTAGAAGAAGACAAATATATCTGCGAAAACCGCATTCAAATCGGATCAGTAGTTTTCGTGTGATAGTGGAACAAACATACAGACAGACAGACAGACAGACAGACAGAAAGACACACAGACAGACAGACAAAAAACTAACCACATTTTTGGCTTCTATAGCGATGTAGTGACACCCCCCGCTTATTATTTTTTGAATCTCTTTAATGTACAGAATTCACATTTCTACAGTTTTATTATATGTATAGAAGAAACGCTAACGAGTACCTACTGTCATAAGTCTCAGAAAGCAGGCATAATAATCCCTGTGACCCGCCACGGACTCCCCATGATTTCTCAGTGCCCATCCTCCCATCCTCCCCTCAGATCACGAGCGAACACGTGGTACAAGTTTACAACAACACTTTGGGCCAATTTCGAAATGACTTTGTTTTTGTTCCCGACACGAAACTTTTAAATTACGTTCCCTAATCACTTTCACTCGTAATTAGTCCAAAATAAACAAAAAATAGATACGCATTTTAATTGAGTTTTTGATTAATAAAGCTATAGGAGCTTAAAAGGGGAGACGGAGCTAAATTTAAAAAGTTCCAGCCCAATTGAGCGAGAGGTCCCCTTAATTGTGTTTACGACCGGATCGCAACTTTTTCTATCAAAAGTTACGCCACTTTACCTTAAAGTATTTAATTTCCCGTTAAATGTGGCATCGCATTTGATATCTAATTTCGCATTGGAAACGTCTGATTCAATTATAAGTTGGTGACTTTCAATTTTCGTGTTATTATGTGGTACAATTAGATAAGTTTGGGTACAATATCGTTCACCAAAATACAAAACAGATAAATCATTTATTTCAGGAAAAAAAACAATAAATTATGAGTAACACCCCTCTTTTTTCGTCAGGGGTACTTTATTACCAATAGAGCACTCTCAAGTGTCAGTTTAAAAAAATTAGATCATCGACACCACGGATAGCAAGAAAAAACTATGCACATAATAAGTCATTAATTGACATAATATTAAAACATTCTTTCAATTCTTCGAAGAATAATAATTATAATATTTTTCCCTCCACCTTACAAAATATTTCGATCTGCAGTCTTACCCCCGAAACTGATATGATTTTGATTTACGAGTCTGATTAGTTTCAAATTGAGCCGCAGCACGATTGCGAGCTAGTGTAGCTGTCAAGAGTGGGAAAAGCCGTTGAGATCGAATTAAATCCAGATTCAGCCGCAGCACGATCGTGTACTAGTGTAGCTGTCAGAAGTGGGAAAAGCAGTTGAGATCGAATTAGTTCCAAATTGAACCGCTGCACGATTGCGAGCTAGTGTAGCTGTCAAGAGTGAGAAAAGCAGTTGAGATCGAATTAGTTCCAAATTGAACCGCTGCACGATTGTGAGCTAGTGTAGCTGTCAAGAGTGAGAAAAGCAGTTGAGATCGAATTAGTTCCAAATTGAACCGCTGCACGATTGTGAGCTAGTGTAGCTGTCAAGAGTGAGAAAAGCAGTTGAGATCGAATTAGTTACAAATTGAACCGCTGCACGATTTTGCGCTATTATATAATACTCATTTATATCGGAAGTAACAAATTCAAAGCTTTGAGATCACAGTTTGAGATCGATCTAATTCGATTCTGATTCTGGCGGGAGTAAGGCGTCAGCAGATCCTAAAGCGAGTTTTCCAAATAATCCCAAAAAAGTGCACAATACCGCTAAATACTTTAATTTCAAAAACACGTATTTTTATTTAATATTATAATTTATAATAAAATGTTCATGTAACCTAAAGCTAAACTCGCAGCTCGGGCCTCGGCTTCAATAACATTTCACGACAAATAAGCCTATCTCAGCACAATGCCTTAAGGGCTATTCAGAGGAGTCCTTTAGTGCGCTTTGTGCGAGGGAACCGATATTGTATAGTGTAAAAGGCTTCACATGCTTACAGAGTGTGTAATCATAATAACACATAATTTTTATACGCTTTTTCATGAATTCCCACCAAGCAACTGTACATTCAATTAATTATATAGACGTGTAAAGAAAAGGAGAGCGTTATTTTTGGGGTTTCACACATACACAAAAATAATTTTTAATAATTTTAAAATGATGCAGTAAATTATAGTAAGCGAAACTCACGTAAGTCTTAATTTGAGGAGCATAGCTAAGTTACGTTTAGATTGTCTCAATAATAATCATTGGTCAACCTTTCTCAAAGAGTGCTCCGCGAAGCTCTGGGGCCAGCGAGTGATATATTATTGTGTTATTAGACAATTTATATTTGATATATTGTGTTATTAGACAAATGTGGCGGTACCCACATTCGACTAACATTCCGGCATCATCGGGCTTTCTCACTACACCTACCGGTCAGCAAGCAGAGCACATCTCTCCTGGTCAGCACGTAGCATCCGCCACGCACGGCAGCTATCCGACTCACTGGATCCCGTGCAGCAGCTTACAGTTCCGACTCACTGGGACTCACTGCAACAGTTCCGACTCACTGGAACTCTGGCACTGGCGACTCAAGCGACAAGACTTCAAGATTCGACCTCCGGTCTTCGGGGGGGATTGATGTGGCGGTACCCACATTCGCCTAACATTCCTGCATCGCGCTATCGAAGTTTTCTGAGCGCGTCAGTATATATACGACAGCTGAAATGTATCACGTGGGCTCCGGTCTGACCGGGCATATCACCTCGCCCGGTCGGAAGATCTTCCTTTGGGCCTCCACGCATTAATCCCACAATTTGTATCCATGCTGACGGGTAGGTTCAATTTATAAATTTTACTTCTTTGAGAAACTCTTTTGACCACCAACCAAAAAATGTTTGAGAACCGGTGAAGTACGCAATTACTTGCTACATCTAAAAACGCTAAGTACCGTCAAATCCAGTGGCGTGAATCCATACGAGCGTAAAAATTTTCCCGAGGACAGCCAAGTAGGTGCTAACCAAGTTTGTTTGTGTGATTCGTCGAAGCTCTCGTCTTATTCCGGAATGTGGGTCAGTCGGAGAGCGCTCGACAGAATGATACTCGTCGATTTGCTCTAATAATTTAATTATTATAACTTCAAAATATTTTCTAAGAATTCGAAATTTATATGACCACTATATGACATACTTTTTCGGTGATATTTTTTGCTTGAGTAAATTTTTTGGAGTTATCAGTTTTGTAAATATAACGAGAATTTTAATAAGGAAATTGTTATTCTTGGCTTTCCTTTGTCTGACATTGGTAGGATCAAAATAAACCTTATATTACTCACAATATTTCGTCCATCATTATAATATGTACAAATATTATAGTAGGGGAGGGGAGGGTGCTGTTTGTGTAGTCACTCGAGCGTCATGGACACCTAGTAGGTTATGTACATTAGGTAAAACTGATACAAAAATTATAAGATGGTTTTTTATTTTAGCGGTGGGTTCAGAAACTGCAGCCATTTTAAAGTTTTGAAAAAGAAAATATTATGAAGGCCGTCACATCAGACTTAGCTATAATATATTTTAATATATTTATAGCTAGGCATATTACCATATATTTTCTATACAATTTTCGCGTGACCACACACTCAGCTATAATATTATATATTTCTGGTCTCAGTGTGTTTAGTACGGTATATTAATATATTATATTATAGCTAAGTCTGTGACGGCCTTTATATTCAGAAAATTTGCTGACTTAGGTAAATTATAAATATATTTTAGACAACAAGGACTAAATCATTTAGTTTAGTGCAAAATAAAATATCTGCATAGCTTAGATAGGAAATATTAAGCTTTATTTTTTTTAATATTCTAAAATGTCTCTATAGGCTTACCTAACTTTTAATCCTCTGTGCTTTATATGGAAGCTTCTTCTTCTTATACTAAACATCCCCTATCTGACACGCTCGAGCTACTATCCCGAAATCCCCTCTTCCCCTCTCCAACTATATATATTAATATTAAATATTTTTATACTATACATAATATATTGAAGATTTTTATTATATGACACGACATATTCTATCATACACTGTATCCATGAATCAGAAACTTTGAAACCTTTTTTTGTTCCGTCGGCGGGATTCAAACCTGCGGCTTGAGCTACCAACATGCTCACCAACTGAGCCACAGAGGTCGTCTAAACTAAAAAAAACTAAAAAAATATTATATAATTATTATGGGTTATGTCGCCACTCGCCAATAGTTTGCCGAGCCAACTAGTCTTGGAATGTTCGTCACTAGTGTAATGCAATAGCCTCCACCTAAATACATTAAAAAGTTTACAGCGAATCTTGTCCCGAGTCCCAAGTGCTGTCTATTGAACTAATGCACTTACTGAGTTCCACTAATGTTATTTACTTCGAAGTACTACAGTTCTCACTCATTAAAGTGTATTTTCAGTCGTCGAAAACACATTACATTGCACTAATATTGTATGAGTGTATGTTTGTAACTTCTTCAAGCAATACTGAAGAGATTTTCATCTTGACATAGTTAATTTGGCTCTGGAATAACGCATAAACAACAAGTTATAATATAATAATGCTTAAAAAATTAGAGCTGACTTTATAAAAATACAAAATTTACAAAAATCCTATGTCGTAATTTATCATCCCTTCCTTTTAGCCGAAACAAGGTAAAATTTTCATTGTTTTGTGTTGTAGTAACTAAACTTAAGAAATCTGCAAATATAATTAATGTTAAGGTGCATACGCCGTAAAATAAATAAAATAAAAATAAAACGCCGTAAAATATCAACGACTATTTCGCGAGTAACCAAAATTTCCAAAAGAACAAATTCTTTAATCCCTTCTCCTAGATCAAATTGATTACTGCGACTAAATCTATTTACAAACGTGAAAAATGTATTCCGAATTTCGAGTGGCCGTACACCGGACAGCCGGTAATCCTGACTAGGCTCACCAGTTCTCATGAAGAATTCAGGACATGGTGTTCCAAGGTTTTAGTGGCAAATATGATTGCTTACAATATTATTAAGATAGGAGAAAGCTGATATTATAATATTATCTTGATGAGATGACGTGTGTATTAAATGAGTTTGTGAAAATATGATATTACTAAAAAGTTTGTGTTTAATATTGAAATATTTTAAACATTATGTTATAAGGCGAGATGTTAGATTACTGATTTAAATCTTTAATGATAATATGTAAGATGAATTTTACACATTTATTGACTTACTAAGCATTTGTTACGTTGTATTTACTTTAGTAACAACTTATTAATTTTGTATGTCATGTCTGTGCCTATTGGCAACCTACGGCTTCTTTCTAGCTAGTTTACTCTTGTGACTTGTATGTTTCTTAGGTCGTTTCCCCAACGAAATTAATAAATACTATTGTAAATAAAATAAATAATAGCACGGTCACCCTACTTCCTCGGCCAGGCAATGCATTTTCGATTCAGTATCGGACCGTTTCGGGACTCACGTAAAATATGAACTTCTTTCGGAAACAAATTCTAAGCAAGACTTAATACGTGACGTGATGTGCCGAAAACTCGCTGGGATTACATTTCGGACATTATAATATTCGGACTTCATAATGTAATTAATATATTATATTTAAGACCTTAATCGATTACTTAAATTTAATTTAATAAAGTGTTTGACAGTAAATGTACTTTGTGGCAAAATCTTTGTTACATTAAGTTTTAACTTTAATTAATCGCTACAAGAGAATAATAATAAATACGGTACGCTGAAACTAAAAAAAATTTTAGTAAATAAAGTTAATAGTCAAATTAAAATTACAATTAGGGGGCGTCCACAAATTACGTGAGGTGTTTAGGGGGGAGGGGGTCGAGTCAAATCTCATCTAAAATCACGTTGGGGAGAGGGGGGTCTCGGCAAATCTCACGTAATTTTTTCTCAACAAAATAATACTATTTTGGTCCATATTTTCATCCAAATTGTACGTATGCTTAAGATTTTATGCGTGATCGTTATACGATCAAGATCATTTACAAATTCGTTCGAAAGAAATATCTAATGACTGCCAACCACCAATCACCATATTATTTGTTTTATCCACCCGTACAAGTTTTTACGCAACATTTCGTAACGTACCCCTTAACGCTATTTAATACTTATTATTAAACTAGACTATAATATTATAAGCCTTTTTCTCATACTAATATTGAATTAATTTAACAATCCAACGCGTTTACGCAAGAAACCCACATTTTGAAAAATCTCACGTGAGATTTGGGGGGGGAGGGGGGGTTGAATAAAATCTCACCAAATCTCACCAATGAGAAGGGGGGGGGGGTCAAAAAATTCAAAAAAACACCTCACGTAATTTGTGAACCAAATTGCAAAAGATATCATGCTATTTTACCTGAACATTGAAAAATAGTAAATTCTATACATATTACATAGGTATATAATATATAATATATTATATGGTCACAAAATATTTAGTCAAGATTTATTTCCGTGACTGTACATAGATTCCAGGAGAGCTGATGCACTAAACAGCATCCTTCAGACGCGCTAAGCGTGCCCCTGGGCGCGGCGTTTTCGCCTAATTATCTCCACACTGCCATTCAAACTAGATACACATGTAAAGACAGGCCCTTTTAACCCATAAAATGTATTCAATGGAAGTGCCCTACTGGGGGATGGGGCACGTATCTTTTGTTAGACTCGAGAAAAAGAGTGTGTGCACTGTGCAACAAAAGAAACAAATCGCTTTTTGGTTGCATTATCTGATTCGAAGACTTTTACTGCAGCCTTAACTTCCTAATGATTTGGTACATAACAATTTCTTTGCGATAACAATATCCATCGACCTCCTCGACCGCATAGTTTTGGTCGTCTGTGAAGACTCATTAAATGTGTCACTAGAGTGATTATTATAATATTATGATAGCTTAACATATTTTATGAATACCTATAGATTTTTTAGCGTCAATTAAACAATAATCGGCCAAGTGCGACTCGGACTTACGCACGAAGGGTTCCGTACCAGTATAGAGCGAAAGTAGACAAAAAATTGTGTTTTTTGTATGGGAGCCCCCCTTAAATATTTACTTTATTTTAATTTTATTATTAATTACTAAAGTACAAATATAACCAAGGATTTTGTCAAAATTTCAAGTGCCTAGCTGTTACCATTATTGATTACGAGCAAATAAGGCCAAAAAATCACGTTCCTTCCCCCCTTAAATATTAACTTTATTTTATTTTCAGTATTTGTTGTTATAGCGGCAACAAATATACACAACCTGTAAAAATTTCAGAAGTCTAGCTATAGCGGTTCTGGAGTTACAGCCTGGAGACAGACAGACAGACGGACGGACAGACGGACAGACAACGAAGTTTTAGTAATAGGGTCCCGTTTTTACCCTTTGGGTACGGAACCCTAAAAATGAAAGTTTGACATCAGCTAAGATTTTTGCGTGTTTGCAGGGGCTTATCCTTATTTTTATAATTCCACACTGCACAATACGCTCTAATGAGTCGTCAAACAGCCGTCAGCCCTTCTCTAACGAGCCACTTTCTAGTCCTTTACCGTCCCACCCTTTTATGAGTTTGTCTGTTTCAAACGCTTGGTAGGAAACCAAAAATGCTATGGGTTCGCGTAGTGTATAATGTATATAATATTCTTTGCTATGGGGTGAATTCAGGCTAAAAGGAGCGAGAGAAGCCGCGGCTACTGCGATAAAAAGCTGAAATGTTAAATAGGGGTGGGCCTTCTTGGGGACGCATGACATTTCAACCTTTTACTACGCATCGTCGAATGACTCGTTAACCATTCTTTAATTTATACTAATAAAATTAAATATACTATAAGAAAATAACGCTTATTACCATTGAAAATGTCATCAATAAAAAGTTCAATTCGGAAAATACGAAGAGCAAAGCGAGATTTACACCGGCAATACGTATAATTCCAGCAAAAAGTCTCAAAAATTCTTAATTCGAACTATGGCGGAGGAAACAATAAAAATGTCTAATCGGAAGCGAAATTGCAATGACCGGAGTTACAGAATGCAAAATGTTTCCCTTCGCCCATGTTCCGTTACCTCCATCAGGTTTTTGTTTATTCCCCGCTTCGCCCCATTCGCCCACTCGGTTTCGCCCCATTCCCCCATTTAGCCCACCCGGATGTGTCGAAGCAATTAAAGTGAAACTATTGTTTTCCGGAATTCCAGATATTTGAATTTAATCTGTTTCATCGGACTTTTTAATTACGAATTGCCGATTCTACATTTCCGTCAGTCATTTGATTGAATAAAAAGCCGGCGATTTAGTTATAGTTATCTTACATTTAAACTTAAAATGTGTAACAAAATTAATTAATTATATCAAATATATTGTGTGTGATTATATAATTTAGGTGTGTGTATGACGCTTGTATATAGTTCTGTAATGTGTAAGTAAAAGCGCTGAAAGACTTAGTTTTTTCTTGTTTAACTTTTATATGGGCATGCAGGCATGGTCGTTATGGCATTTCTCATAGAAACACCTAAAGTAACTCTTTCGTTCTATAAGGGACACAAACACCCTAAAGTGTTGTTTCATTACACATATTTCATTACGTCACTTTGTTCCATTACATCATATTATTTACCTAAAAAATATTCTTTAGGCAATTACCATTGTCGCTTCAACAAACCTAAAAATAGCTTAATAAATGTGTATTTTTAAGAGCTCCGACAAAAATTAATTTGCTTCCATCAGGGAACAACGGGGTGCCATTTCTCAGTATTTTTTGCGACAAAGGCTGTTGATCCAAGCAGCCATTAGCGAGTCATCCTGTCACTTCCCTCCACTCTAATTCTAGCGCCCATTTAGAGGCTTATGACGTCATACAATTAACAGGTTCGCGACTGTATAACGCCTTTTAAAATTAGAAGCTTCTCAAGTCTGTAGTAGGTAATTAAACAAGTGACTTCATCTTTTAATAAGCAGTTTTTTCCCTGACGACGTTGAAATCGATAGTATGCATGGTGGACGCTCTTAAAACTTTTTAATTTTTTTATTTAGCTAACTTCACTAGCAAAGTTTAAAGTGGCCACGGATAATAAAAATTAAAAACTAAACATACTATCTGGCCTGTATAACTGTACGGTCTGTATAATTTATAGTCATAGCATTTTTTTAAATTTTTACATTGTTTGGGTGTTAGACCGTTTATAAACTAGTTATGTATTTACTAGAAATTGTATCATTGGTTCATGGTGGACCTACGTAATTTGGATAAGGTATGTCACGTCGATAAAAGTCGATAACTGTCCGCTAGGCTTGATATAGTACGACCATAATAGACCATATAACTAGGTCTCTCATTTCTTTATCATCTTTAATATCTAAATGCTTGCTCGTAACCTAAAAAAGGTAAGGAGTTTGCTAATTATAAATTAGACCTAAACGAGCTTTAATATGGGACATAATTCCAAATTCCAGTGTTTAAGGTGATCCGGCTTATTTGAATTTCGAACATATTCCATTGCCTCGAAGCTAAAATCCAGGCTCAGAATTTGGTCTATATTGCCGCTAAATTCAAGCCGAAGATTACTTGTGTTAAATTATGATATTAAAACAAAGCAAAGGAAATACATTGACCCGCGATACGTCCGTACACCGGCCTCACAGAAACCTGGCGGGACGTTATGATAGTGATCATATTTGTATGTTTGTTTGTTTGACTTCTTTGGGCGCGATTTTGACCCACTTTAAACGGCCAGATTTCGTTCAAACTTTGTAGATTTATCGAGGACCGATGACAATACACTAATTTGATATAATTATTCCATTTTTCAATTTGTATGTTTGTTTGTAACCGACGCTTTATATAAAAAGCGTGTTTTTAGTTTTTTTAACTACTACTTATTTCTGTGAAGTTTTAAAGGTTGCTTAGAATTGTAACAAGTAAGTTGTAAAAAATATCATATTGATAATATAAAAAAAAAAAAACATAATATTAAAAAATCATAAAAACAACCGATAGGACGACGGCAGTGTCGGCATAAGTGAAAATGAAAGAGCAGGTAAATACTTTCGGCTCACTTTAGAAAGAGACTGTTACTTCCTCTCCTACGCTGTGCCGAATATTCGTAATCTTCCGTATTACCAATATTCGGTGAGGTTGCATTTGCTGACTGCTAAAACGACTTTGTCATCAGGGCGACCGAAGTGAGCCCTAGTATATCCCACAACTTGTACATTTTGTTGTACACTTTACGGAAAATCTCTCACGCCTATTGATTTGTGCATTAATGATGAAGATGTGTTATCATCAGTCAGTCAAGGTTTTTTATATGTGGATGTGTTATCATCAGTCAAGGTGTGACGACGCGATCCCTCACAAAATTCGGCTTTTAGCTAGTTTTTTACCCATCCAAAAATGCAGCACATTGCCGCTAAAGAAGTTTACATTTAAAAAAACACGTGTCACACACACAACAGATATCACCATACACCGATATCTACTCGCTGAAGAAACTACTAGAAATATAACCTACATTTACCTTACGTGGGAATAATTTATAACGTAGTTCCCTATCCACCTGAGTAATAATTTTATTTCAGAGGCATTAAAGTCACCTACATAAATGGGATTGAGTATGCGAGTCACTTATAATTATTTGAAGACACGAATGGATAAACCGGGTAACTAACATTTTACAGCATATTTCCCTTATAATTTGAACAAACCTTGTAACTGACTTACTTCATTATCTGGTTAATATATCTAGCTATACATAGAATCCACATTTTTTATTTCAAATCATTTCCCGGTCCTAATGCCTCTATTTATGAAAAAAAATGTCAGTTTTAAAATTGTTACTTCTCCGCTTCGTCCTCTCATGTCTTCATTTTTAAGGACGCGGTTTTCCGGAAAGTCCCGGGATATCACGGGACGTAGACCGTAAACGTGAGAGTTACGAGTTGCGGGATTAGGGGCGAGTCCTAGAGTTATGTCACACACTGCTTATTAAAGCTCGCGGTGATACGAGTATTAGAGGAATAGTTTTGAAAGATTAATTTTGAATGAAACGAGGAAAGAGAAATGTTTATATTAGTAGGTAATTGATGCCCTCATTTTTCCAGAAAAAAAGGTATTCTGTATTCGTTTTGGGGACTCCAAAGTATGCCTATACAAAATTTCTGTAAAATCGGTTGGGCGTGAAGAAGTAACAAACAAACAGTTTTTTTGCATTTATAATATTATTAGTAAGATATTAGTCTATGCTAATATTATAAAGCGGAAGAGTTTGTTTGAACGTGCTAATCTCAGGAACTACTACTCTGATTTAAAAAATTCTTTCAGTGTTAGATAGTCCATTTATTGAGAAAGGCTATAAGCTATATTTTATCACGCTAAAACTTATAGGAGCGAAGAAATAGAGGAAAATGTGGAAAAAACGGGGGAAATTATATGAAATTGCTTATTATCTTAAGAACTACTGGAGCAATTTTTATGATATTTGGCACCTATAAAGAATAGACCACGTGAAGGGACATAGGCTATTTCTTGCGGAAAAATGTATGGTTTCCGTGAAATTCTCCGTGAAAATCTAGTATTTAATATATTATTATAGATGAGAGCGTACTCAAGTCTGTCGGGCTTGCTAATTTTTAAATAAACGTACTACTCACTAAATAACACGTAAAAAAGTACTACTCGAACAATGTTAGTGTCGCCTCGATCGTGTTAAAATCTTCAACCGCAATAATACCAACAATTCGAGCACTAAACTGCAGTGCTAATGAAAAGCTGAAGATATTAAAGCAAGCGGGTGGTGGGCCTTAATGAAAAATTTCATTTCGCTGCTCGTGCGCCCAGTAACATACGCGTGGATATGGGAACTGGGGACGTGGGGACATATGGGAACTCGTGGGGACATATCGGAATGCCTGGGATAAATAGGAACACATGGGATCGCATGGGGACACTTAAGACTTCGTTACGATATAAATGTAGAGTTCAGGATCGAATAAATTCAAACGCACGAAGTTACAGGCAAAATCAGCAGACATTTAATTATGATTAACCTTCAATTTAATAAAGATTTGACAGATAATGTATGAGGCTTATGTAAAAATTTAAATAATTCATGTTCCACTCTGAGTGCGGCAGTTAGTTTCTAATCAATTTGGAAAATGTAAAAGGATAAAATCACATCCCAATATATTGACAAAAAAATTGATGAAAACTCTACCAAATCAAACATTCAAAAGATTAAAAAGACGAGCCCCACAAGATCTTCTGAAAGATAAATAGCAAATACATGGACGCATCAATGGATGCGTGCCATACATGCCTACAAAGAAGAAATTCAAAACGACTAGTTCAATGTCTAAGACAGATTGCTAGCACAATGAGAAGTTATAAAAAAAATCAATTTGGAAATAAATTATTTTTCATTTGATTCCAAAATATTCCCTGAAGGTTTGGGTAATAGCCTGAAAAAAATACGTTGTGTGAACTATAAATGTGGCACAGCACGACTGCTAATTATGCCAATAGCATTTCACGCGCGTCTACACACTGCGCACGACATGCGTGCGATACCACGTATGTTATTACGATCGTGGACTTAGGAATGTCCTACTTTGTTATAAGTAGAAAATAATACAAAGCTACAGTTTGAAAGACGATAACTTACTCACAAATAAACATTTTTAAATACACAACACAAAACTCAGCAGTGTAATGATTCTTCGGGTCATAATTTGTGAATTGTGGGTAGCTCGGTAAGGATTTTTTCTTGGCGGTGAAATGTTTTAGTGGTCTGAAATATTTCTAGCGACATTATTCATTCCAAAGATTTGTAGTAGTAGAAAACTTACAACAAACAGGTTATGAGGTAGGTAGGTAGGTAATAAAAAAAGGGTACCCTATTCTCTCTTAAAAGGTCGGTAACGCACCTGCAGCTCTTCTGATGCTGCGAGTGTCCATGGTCGACGGAAGTTGCTTTCCATCAGGTGACCCGTTTGCTCGTTTGTCCCCTTATTTCATAAAAAAAATCACGTATCGAGCTAGTGTGCGCGAGGCCTTACTTCCCCATGTTTACATTACATCCCCGTAACTTTTAATTTGTGTCCCGTCGCGCTCCGCCGCTTGTTCACTTTTAATAAGAACCTTATTGGGAGCTACGACACCCCGACGTCATCATTATCAGCCTCGCTCACTCCGGTTTTGCTATACAAAAGTTTCCCGCATACAATTTCCGAATTCGTTTTCCTTATTCGAAAATTTGAGTGCATAAAATCAGTAGAAGATACATAAACTGGCGCACACATTCGCGTTTTTCCGAACGGAACTAACTCTGCACGTACGTTTCAAGTGCAAACTCGTAACATTAGGATATCGAATATGGAAAACGCGCCTAAGCGACGCGACGCTCGACGTTCCATGGTTGATGGTACCGACTTTTTGGATCGCGTAGCTACGATGCTGCGTAGTGCAGCTTATCTCATACGATATGATTTAAGCCTAATATTTTGGCCATGGCGTGTCATGTCGCTTCACTGCAGCGCAGTGTCGCTTAGTGCGGTCTCATCTTAATTTTTTTATAAAATTAGGGGGTAAACGAGCAAATGGATCACCTGATGAAAAGCAAATACCGTCGCCTATGGACACTCACAAAATCAGAACTTGCAGGTGCGTTGCCGGCCTTCATACCTATGAAGTTTTAAGTTACCATATTCAAATATTTCTCTTTTTGAACTCCGAGCTAGGCTCAGTCGTCCAAGTACTTATAATAATAATAATTAACATTGACTATAGTGACTTTCATTAAAACTAGTTATTGGCTAGCATCCTAAAATATTTAGGTCAGTATTAATTACCCAGATTATGCTTTTAATCGAACTTTATTCATCATATTATCCATAAAGTAAATTGACCTCATTTTATGCAGCTCTATTTTAAAGAGCCTACAAGTGGAAACCAATAAAATTGGTTTTGATGATGCTTTGTCTTTTTCTCGCTGATCAAACGTTTTTAGGTTATTTAATTCTAGGCCTAAAACGCTAGATCGTGCATAGTTTCGAATCTTTAAATTCTTCCATGTGCTATTAAAGAAATTTATTCTCGAAGCAAATATGATGATCATTTGGTCGGTTAATAAGATTGACATAGCCCGACTAAATATCGTAGGCTGGCCATCAACTGATAAATTAATTTTCCTACCAAAACTGTTTCCTAAGTCACTGTTACAATAACGATTACGTATAGTTTTATTTGGAAAAAATCCCGTTACCCATCACCTACTATGGACTATGTCTGAAATAAACGAATTGAATTGAATCACCAAAGAATATTTTAAAAAACTTGAAAACTTATAATTTAACTAGATGACGCCCGCAACTTTCTTGCGCCTAAATTCGTTTATCGCGCGGGAATCGTAAATTTTTCCTGGATAAAAAGTATCCTATGTCCTTTCCCGGGAAATCATAGTATCTCCATTCTAAATTTCGGGAAAATCAGTTCAGCGGCTTGGACGTGAAGAGGTAACAGACATACAGACACACTTTCGCATTTATTTTATTAGTATGGATTTCTTAAACGGCCTGTAAATAGCCGAGACTATTTTAAAGTAAACTTACGGCAATTGGCCGTACGCACATCTTGATTTAGTTTAAAAGAACGTTAGTGACACACTGACCCTCGTCAGCTGTTGGTCCGCATGCGCTACTGTGTAGCCTGCAGTACTGTGACAGACGCGAGGGCGGGCAGTCGCCGCCCCAGCCGCCCTACCGAGTGATAACTGTGACTGTGTTTAAAACAGGTAAGGTTCGTTAAGTCATATTAATAGTTTAAAACTGTTTATAATTTATTTCGAATGCTCAAGAAACAGAATACAATTTTTAACCGGTGCCGCTAGAAACTTGAAACTAAAATTGAGTGAAAAAGAATTGAAACTTTGCCTGATTCGCGACAGTCAACTACACTTTAAATATTTACAATAAATTATAATAAGAAAAGCGTTAAGATTAAACAACTTCCTCATATTTTATAACATTTTTTGAGGACAATCTGTATCAAAAAGTATAAATTGCTGCTTACGTTAATTTTTAATGCGCCTACTCCGAACAACATAGATATGCTTTCTGATGAAAAATTCTACGAGATTATAAGATAACAAAAATATGAATTAAAATAACAAAGAGTATTCTGTTAGATGGATGTTGAGTGGTCAGTTAAATAAAGGATAAAATATGTATAAAGTGTAAAATATATTAAATACATTATGTTTATTATATGTAGAGAATAAGTCATAATAAATAAATAAAATAAATAAATAAACGTTTATTCTGCCACTATTAATGTTACACATATGACAATATAGGTATATAATATGCAGAAGTGATATCAACAAGAATAAAATTAAAAATTAACCTATTTTACCTATTCTACAGCTAGTTCATACAGAAAAACTATCAAAGGTAAACAAAATAGAAAAGAAAAAATAACAATTAATGTAGCACAATAGCACGGCAGTGTAACATCCAAGTGTGCAGAAACGGAGACCACTCAGGTTATGACGACCAAACAGTCGTCCCTGATCTTCCGTGGACCCCTAATTTTCGGGCAGAGGACAACAGACGGAAGCTATATTTTAAAATTATTATACTTATTAAAAGACGTAGACATAATACAGTGTTGAAAATAATGAATACATTCTATATCATATAATATTTGTATTTATTATTATACCTACTACTAGATGACGCCAGCAACTTCATTGCGCCAAAATTATCGCGCAGAAACTGTACATTTTCCGGGATAAAAAGTATCCTATGTCTTTTCCCGGGACTCAAGGTTTAAACCAAATTTCAGCAAAATTGGTTTAGCGGTTTGGGCGTGAAGAGGTAACAGACAGACAGACATACAGACTTTCGCATTTATAACATTAGTATGGATAGTATGGGTGACACCCGCAATTCCGTTGCACCAAAAATCGTTAATCGCGCGAGAGCCCCACATTCACATTTTTCCGGGACGGAAGTATCCTATGTCCTTTCCAGGGACTCAAAGTATCGACATACCAAATTTTAGAAGAATCGGTTCCGCGGCATAGGCGTGAAGAGGCAACAGACATACACACTTTTGCATTTATAATATTAGTATGGATTTTGTCGACTTCAAATCATTAATGGCAATGTTGTCGATGTCCGTGAAATCCAATATTATTTTTTAATTCATAACGAATAGTTTTAGCTATAGTAATTGTTGTGAGTATTGGCTTTTGAAATACGAGTATGCAATTTGATTGCTATTCGAACACGACGTTAAATTGTAAACGTTTTGGTGTTTTGTAAACGAAAAAATTGAATGTTATTTAATAAAGAGATACACATATTAACTAATCTGAATTTCATGTTTTAAAAAAATAAATTTTAAAAAGGTTTTGTAAAATAATGTAAAGATAATAATATCTAAATCGTACTAGTAAATAACATTAACCTACTTTTTATAACGAAACAATTCGATTTTGTATAACGTAATACAGAAATACACATTTTAAATAAGCCGAGTTTAATGTTCTTTACAAAATAAATGAAAAGGAATTAGTAAATTTTAAGATATCTTAATCATACTAGCACTTATTATCGTAACATGTCTAGATCCATAAAGATGATCGATGCACTTTAGGTCAAGCGAGCCGTAACTTAATGCGTCCATCTCACCATATTAGGGTCAAGTCATACCAAATAAGCCATCATGGTGAAGTGGACTATCTAGAGTCCGATAAGAGGACAGCAGTACTTGAAGTCTCGATATTGTACTGATATAATATTATCTAGTTGTTATAGCGGCCATAAAAAACTATCATTACCTACGCTTTGCAAAAAATGTGGAAGCGATTTAAGTAAATTGCGCGTAATATGTAATAATTTGGCAAATAATATAATGTTAATGGGGCAAATTCGTAGGGGGCAAAGCTAATATTTTGTGAAAATAGGAGTACAATATTATAAGGTATTTAGTAAACTGAAAAATGATATTGTCATAAAACTAATTTAAAATATCAAACCAACGTCAAACGTGTTTTGTTTGATTCAAACTCTAAAAATCTGTCGTTTAACATTTGTTTGACGTATCAAAATACTATTTCACTGTTTGTTTAAAACAGAGGGGATGAAATTATAAATGAAACTCCGTTAAAGCTGCATTTAAATAATATAAACCGAGTAGTGTACTGAGTGTACTGAGCAAAAAATAATCGCCTTTGAAACAAGATATTCAGTTCGTGTTGTCTTTGACAAGCACGATGTGATATTCGTCGCAGCAGATGTTCGACAAAGATTTTGACAGTGACTACGCAAAAGGTCATAATGCAAAATACACAGAGAATTCCACAAATTTCTCCAGACTGGAAACTTAAAAATCAGCCTTTTCCCAGATTCCGCGAACTAAGTAACCATTTAATGTGTCAAAATATTTCATTTATTAGAATTGTGATTGTGACAAAAACAGGCCTTGGTTCATCCGAGCATCAATTATTGAATGCACGCGATCGTTTTTGTGTGAAACTCAAAATAATTATTACCTTTTCACCTTACAAAGAGGAAAATTGTATTCACGGTCGACTCGATTCGCGTCATATTTGACTGCTGGTTTTTCAGTAGACGTAAGTATTCTTTTAATGAGGGTATTTGGGCCTCTTCAAAAGCCATTGATGAACAAATATTGGCAAATAAGAATTTATATCGATATTTATATAATAATAATAATTGTCTTCTAATTCTTATATTATAAAAGCGGAAGTGTATCAGTCTGTCTGAACCTCTTCACGCCCAAACCGCTGAACCAAATTTGCTGAGGTATGGACTTATTTTGGATCCCGGAAAAGAACATAGGTTACTTCTTATCACGGGAAAATTTCTTTCCGGCTTTCAAGAGACAATAAATTTTGGTGTAACGGAATTGCGGACGAAATCTAGTTTGTATAATATAATTGTCTATGATCGATGACTATTGAAGCATGCTTCGATGACCATCGAAGAAATTGATTCATAGGCAGTTGACGGACCTTATAGGTTATTTGGTCAGATTATGTCAATTTAGAGTGGGTTGCACCAACTTACTTTAACTATAACTTTAACCATAACAAAAAGTCAAATGAACTGTCAAATCCCTAGTAAAAGTCCATTATGGATGCTTTTTGATTTGACGATAACCATATCTTTAACTTCAACTACGCCTCTGGTGCAATTCACTCTTAATGTTAGGTTTGATGTATATAAGGCTGGGTTTGACATAACGCGACCAATCTACATAGGTCCACCATCTGCCTCTTAATCAACTTCTCTGATAGTACAAAAGATAGAACTAGAGATGTGCATACGAATTTCTACGTAATCTTTAACCGTACTTCACGTATATTGGCGCTTATGAATGTTATGATGATGATGCAGAAACCTCTGACAGGAAACTAGCGGTACACAATAGCAATCTGATATTACGATCCGCGATAAGCGCTAATTATGATGAGTTTCTGTTAACATACCTATACGTTAAATAGTATCTCGTACAAAATTAAATGATTAGGCAAACGTAGCCTAGTCTCGTCCTACGACATTGCATGAGAATTTATTCAGTAGTTTCTGTATGAGGAATTTATAATAATAAGTTAATAATATTAGTTAATTATGTTCATTGTTTATGTATAAAAAATATTTGATCAATTATCTCAAAAAGAACCAGAGATAAGTTATAGTTAAAAAAACTAAAAACACGCTTTTTATATAAAGCGTCGGTTACAAACATACAAACGTACAAATTGAAAAATGGAATAATTACTTATATCAAATTAGTATATTGTCATCGGTCCTCGATAAATCTACAAAGTTTGAACGAAATCTGGCCGTTTAAAGTGGGTCAAAATCGCGCCCAAAGAAGTCGGTTACAAAACTTACAAACAAATATACAGGTGAAGCTAATAAAAAGCGTATAATAAATAACACAAGTTTGCTAGTTTTTATTCAATGTATCACGTCTTATCAATCGGGTAAATATTTTTTATATGTTATAGTATAGGAGAAACAACTAATGGTTGTCCCTAGAATGTCCAAAAATTCAATTTATTATTAAACTTTACTTTTTGTTAAATAATTTGTTATGAAAAACATAAAACCCTTTGCGAATTTTCCAACAAAAGACAGAAAAGTTAATTAGAGCTTCAGGTGAATGGACAAAATTAAACTGATTCAACATATTTGGAGAAATGAAAAGGAAAACGGGTTTGAAAAAAAGAAAATATTTTTTCACGAACATTTTTTTCAAGAAAAAAAGCATTCAGGTCATTAGTGTCGTTGGAATTTTCAAGTTTGAAGCCAAATGATAAAAATATTCTCCTCATTTTCTGTCTCTTTGTATAAAAATTTGAGATTTCATATTCATGGGAGCGGCTTATAGGGATATTCACCAAAAATATATTTTTGGGTGAATATTTTCTTTAAACGCGGTGACCGGTAAAAAACTAAAAAAATACAGTATACTACGAAACGTAAATACTTTTTTGGCAATAGTATGTGTATTGTGGACACTGTACAATGTACATCTTCTTAGATACCTATTTACACAAAAATATTTCTTATGTTAATCTAGTTTAAAGCACACGGTTCGAATGATCTTTAAGTAACCTTATATTTTAAATATTATTTAAAATATAAAGTTACTTTAAAATATTATTACCCTAATATTTAAAACATTACCTTAATATTTACATGGTAATATGTGGTATCTTTGGGGTAAAAAGCGGAGCACACCCCAAATTATACCATCACGTTAAATCCTTCAAAAACAATAACGCGACATACGACAATCGCTCGTCAAAAGTGCGTACGGAGTTCGCGACGTAGGATAAATAAAACTGAGTTACAACTTTTAACAATTTGTTTAAATGTGTATGACAGTTGACAGATAGTCAACCAAGTTTTGTTGATTACAGAACCCTATAACGGAAACCTTACGAGCAGATTTTTTGTATATTGATAGATTAATAGTCTTACAATATTTTAAGGGTAACAATATTATCCTACAAAATAAAACAGTTCATATTTTAGGACAATCAATTCAAAGTATGAAATCTATCTCTGTTAGCTATGATCACTTTAGAAATTTTCCTCAAATAAAAATGTGGTTTGTCTTATCAAAATGAAGCCACTCACAAAAAATTTGCTTGATAGTAATTGAAAAAAATTTGTTCTAGGGCTCCCGTACTAATAAGTTGTCTCTTTTATAACAGAATCAACAAGGTCTGTTAACATTTGGATCAGATTAAATTGAAACAGAGAACCTTTTTATAATAAAGCTATTGCATAGCTTATATCGCGGACTTTGAGCGCGGAGATCGAATCAAAAAGTTCCGTAACGAAAATAAACCTAACACCCCTCACTCCGACCAGCACCGCAGTGCGGCGTTCAAAGCCCTGCATCGTCTAACGTCGTTTCAGTCGACTTAAGACTTCGTTGTCTGTCCGTCTGTCTGTCTGTCTGTCTCCAGGCTGTAACTCAAGAACGGTAATAGCTAGAGATTTGATATTTTCACAGATTATGTATATCTGTTGCCGCTATAACAACAAATACTAAAAATAAAATAAAATGTATATTTAAGGGGGGCTCCCATACAACAAACGTGATTTATTTTTGCCTTTTTTGCTGTCTCTAGGCTGTAACTCAAGAACGGTAATAGCTAGAGATTTGATATTTTCTCAGATTATGTATATCTGTTGCTGCTATAACAACAAATACTAAAAATAAAATAAAATGAATATTTACGGGGGGTTCCCATACAACAAACGTGATATTTTGGCCTTTTTTGCTCTATATCAAAAGTGGCAACAGGCAGGTACTTGAATTTTTCACAAAATCCTTAGTTATATGTGTACTTTAATATTTAATAATAATATTAAACTAAAAAAAATAAGGGGGCTCCCATACCAAAAAACACAATTTATGGCCTAATTTTGCTCTATAATGGTACGGAACCCTTCGTGCGCGATACTGACTCGCACTTGGCCGATTTTTTTCTTTTTTTGGCTTGCCTTGTAGTGTGTACGCGTCTTTACGCCGTATACGGAGTGAGGGGCGGCAGGGTGTCAAACCGGTGATACTGTTTGTACAACGATTGCGAACACTCGCACTTTGCTGCGACACCTTATACTTATTTTCTTTAAATTATATGATCATATTTCTTGTGTAAAGTTACAACGAGTACTCGTAATTATGTGTTTCAAGCTTGGAACATGATTCTCGTGATTGTGAAATGTATGGAAAGCCAGAAGATGTGCAACACGTTTTAATGGAATGTGTCCGATATACTTATAAAAGAAATGAGTTATTTAATTTGATTAAAGTGCCTCTAATGAACGTGGGTATCTCTAATGGTAAATTGGCTGAACCAGATTCTGATTTTGCAAAATTATTGTATTCTTTTATTATTAGAAGTTAGTTTTAAGTTTTTTCTGGCAAGATGGGATTGACATAGCTACTGTGCTTAGCACACACAGTAAACTCTCTAAATGAAATGAGATTTAAAACAAAAAAAAGCTTGGAACATTGGTTTATATAATGTAATAATGTGTATTTGATAAATTATAAAATGCTATTTGAAAATTTGTGTCAAGCTTTTGTTTGCACGTTTAGCAGTTCCTGAGGCAAACAGAAGTTTTCATTGACTAAGGTATCTTTTATTCATTAGGTCTAATAAAGATTCATATTATTATTATCATATTATTTACATTATATAAGGTTTTGTATTTCACATACATAAAAAAACTTCTGGTAATAATAATTATTATTATTAATTACCTATCCTTAAGGTTCTTCCTCACCGGGAGCAATCGCTTGTAATGTAACGTTACAGAGACGAGCATTACATCAGTGAGGGAGGAGAACCGAGCATTACAATGCGCACCTTGTAATGTTACAATGTGTCTTGATACAACTTTTAACATGAATGCTACGTGATAGTGAAGTCAACTCGCTATGTATTGCTGAAACTCGAATCTGTGTCATTACATGCACGTGAATGCTCGCGGTGAGAGAGCACCATAATAAAAGCTAGTTAGAGCCTACAAATAAAAGTTTCGTAGTACTTCTACGGCGTAGTACCTCTACGGCGTAGCAGTGAGCTACGGCGTCTACGAACTTTCTACATACGACGTGCGCGGTGCGCCAGAATACGTCGCTATTTAATTAATTTTATTTCCACTTACTATTTTCATCATCATCAATTGATAAAATTGCTAGTGCGGCTTTACTTTCTGAAGAGGACTCGACATAAATCCGGACAGAATGGAATAAGATAAAATGAATAATGGATTTTAGTTTTCCGACTCACTGACTTTTTCATAACTCAATAAAATTGCTATATACATTTTATAGAGTATTGCAAAATAAAATACAAAAGATTTCCTGTCTAAGACCCGCATTCAGATACATATTTAATGATTAATTAACTTTAATTCAATGATAAGTTTCAAAGAAAATGTTTGGGGTTTATGTGAAAATTTGGTCTGTATGTTATAAATATTTTTTAGTTATGTTACATAACTGAAAATCTTTACGATTTTTCCAAACATAAATTTTTAGTTATTTCAACAAAAAGCTACCCTTAAAACGTTCGAGTATTCAATAAACTATTGTGTCGGCTTGCCCGTTGTTACGGAATCCACAATGGCGGTGCTAAAGTATTTATCCCACAGTTATGAAGTAAATACTTAAATTTCATATCAATATGGTCGTAAAAACATATGATGTTACAATTAACACTAGCTATTTATTGCGTTGCGTCTTGCGAGTCGACTTATATTTATATCGCACATAATAACTATCCTTTATCCTTTTTCGCGGCTCGAGATATCTCCATATTAAATTTAACCAAAATCACGTCCATATTTTATTTAATCACTTAACAAGACACAATACCATTTATTTTATAAATTCGTTTTTTATAATATGATACAGCTATCAAAATTTTGTTAAAATTTGTCAGCATTTTAGCAAGTATTGCCTTAATAACAAACGAATATTTATTTAAACTTCACAGGTGCCATTTAGAATTTAACTGCCGTACTCATTCATAAGTGAGTACAAAATTCGGTGCTTAAAGCTAACCCGATTAGCCCACGCCCACTGGCCCACCGCTGGGACTGTTGACTTCCG
Source organism: Plebejus argus (assembly GCA_905404155.3). NCBI lineage: Eukaryota > Metazoa > Arthropoda > Insecta > Lepidoptera > Lycaenidae > Plebejus > Plebejus argus. The sequence continues at coordinate 3,485,795 of FR989936.1, forward strand.
AAAGGATTTGGGTCGCATGATGAATGTTAGGACTGCACTGGATTATGTCTGTTTATAATGTTTGTTGTGAAGAAAATGGAAACTGTATTTTGACTTATCTTACTTAGGAAGACTTTGTGATAACTAAAATGCAAACAAAAGATTTACATATTATAATATAGATCTTTATTATAATAATAATCGTAAAAAATTTGATGTAATTATAGCTTTTATATTGTCTTTATTAGAGAAATAGATTTATAGGCAGATCTCTGTTATTATTTGTTCGGGCTATGTCCAGTCACTGTTGGTCGTGATATATCGACTGGGCCTTATTACACCGAGTAGAGTAATGAGACAGTAGCGAGACAGCAGTCTTCTCGATAGGTTTAATCAGGCCCATGTAGGTTTGCCATCTGCATATGAACCAGTTTCTCGTTTTTTTTCTGAAGGCATGTCATTATAGCCCTGACGTCACTGCGACCCTTAATTAATATCTGTTGTGATTTGTGACTACTCCGCCGTCCCCAAACCCATAAATTGAACGATGTGGTTGGGGTTGGTGCCACGAATTTCCTCTGTGGATGAGTATTCATAGCGACCAAGGTACCTGTTTATGCTCTATAGTAGAGCAGGACACTCAAGGTTCTTTGATAGTACTTTACCATAATTTCATTTAAATGTAAACCCTTAAAGTATTTCCTTACCTTATCGCAATATTCGCTTATATGCTGGTATATTTATTCAGAAAAACCAAGATTTATTCGGCAAGTCTGTGTTTCCACGTGAGTTGCTTAAAATTGTATCCCGGAGCTCATTAGAGGCGCTGGCCCGGGACGTGAATATAATATAAAGCCCCGGCTTAAGGCGTTTCACACTAAGCGACAGTAGCCGCAGATTTGTAGTAGTAATTCGAAACTTTATCCATTTTGTATGCATCCCATTTTACGTATCGTAACGTTTTTATGCTAGGTAAAACTACCCAACTAGCAAAATTTGGTCATAAAGTATATAAGCCCCCCTAGATAAGTGTCAAAACGCTAACGCTAACGCTAACTCTAGCGTTACAAAATGTATGCGATTTGACATAAGTCATCGCTTCGCTAGCGAATTCTAATGTCAAATCCCATACATTTTGTAACGTTAGCGTGAGCGTTAGCGTTAGCGTTTTGACACTTGTCTACAGCCCAAGATTATTTTGCCTTAGCGTATTTTTACGTAACATACACATTTCTCTCTTAAGTCATTCTTCAGTCAGTCAGTCATATTATTATTTAGCAACACAGCAGTGCGACATCATAGCAACGCGTCTCAGTGTGGCGTTGCCCTAACGCCATCACCCGACCGGTACAGAGTGATTTTACACTCGCCGAATTTTAAGGAATCCGTGTTTACCGGAATAAGCTTGTTGAGATAAACGCGAAGACATTTTGAATATATATTTATTGTTGTCGCTACAATTAAAACTTATGCCGTGGCTTCGTTTGCATTGTATTACAATAATTATATTTTGTTTTATCGTGATCAAATAATCCATAGCTTTTTCAAGGATCACGATTTTTAAGATATAACAGATTTTAAAATAAATAATAGAAGGGTAGTAGGATTAACACAAAAATACTAAGTCGATTTTTTTCATAATGTACCATGTCAAGGATATTCGTCAGTGATTTAAAGTTACAGTTCTTTTACATTAATAAATTGCACTTTTTGCTCCGACGAAAAATATGGGTGTTAAGATACGCATACACGAGTTATAATTTTGCGACAATGATTGCTCTGCGACCGATCTGGAGCAATGAGTAGAGCAATATGGTGCAATTTTAATAAATTGCGGCAATTATTTCGGCGATATTGCTTCTGATTGCTCCACATATTTCATATCACTCAATGTCGTAGATACGAATTGACGAATATCAAATGGGCTTGGAAATTCCAGGCAATTGTATTGCGCAACATTGCTGCTTGTTGCCGCAAATTGCTTTGGGTAGTCGTGAGTCGTGACGTCATAGCTGACGAGAATTGAGCAATTTTAGTTGCCCGTATAAGCGCACCTTTATAAATGTGTCGTATCTATCTGCCTGTGACTGTTTAGCATCGTAGCATCCAAATGGATGGGTCGATTTTGATCTAGTTTTTTTTTTGTTTCGAAGCTGCCATAATCGAGAGTGCTCGTAGCCGTTGCTTCATCACCGGCTCGCGAGTTTTTTGATTCCTTAATGAATAATTGTGGTACTGGTCATCGATTATTGCCTATTTTAATCTAAGTAGCATAATATATCCGAATCCCATTTGAAATCTAGCAATAACTATAAATAGAGGTAAAATGTGGTATTATGTCGACATAAATACTGAATATGGCACACTAAACATACGAATCATTCGGTCGCAGCTTTCAAATGCTAAATTTATTTTGTGGCTTAGTGCTGTTCAGTTTAGGCCGTTTATTTTAACTTCCGATTGGTTTTAGTTGGAAACAGTTTGCTATAAATGCCGCATAAAAGTAATAGTCGTTTGTTCGTTAAAGTTTGAACACCGTATAAAAATAATAGTTAATCAAAAGTTTAGTTTAGATATTTTAATGAACCATATTTGCGACGAATTATGTTGATATAACAATAATTTTTAACCGACTTCCAAAAAGGAGGAGGTTCTTGCATCCTAAATCCTGATACAATATAGCGTCTTTTGTAAATTCTTCTTTCATACTAATGTTATAAATCTGAAATTTTATCTGTCTGTCTGTCTGCCCGTCTGTTCTTATGTCTAACTTCTTCACGCCATTGAACCGATTTTGCTGAAATTTGGTATGGAGATACTTTGAGTCCCGAGAAAGGACATGCGATACTTTTTGTCTCGGTAAAATTTACGGTGCCCACATGGTAAACAAATTTTGACGCCACGGATTTGCGGGCGTCATCTAGTAATATATTATGAATATATACATTATACGTGTCCCTCTACACGTTCATAATCCCTTACATCGGACAAACGAACTCTCGGTGATTCTATTTCATCAATTTTCAACGTCTAAACTGATAATAAACTTTGTGTCTGCGAATTTCTCAATCAGAACAACGTCTCGCGATAACAACAGATCAATTAGGCGCCAAACTCTAATCGCATTACCCGCCATTTGCTTTGTATAATTAGTTATACAATTCGCTCAAGTCCTTTGTATAACTGGTTATACAACTGACGAATGAGCAAACGGACCAACTTCCAGAATGTTCGTACTTCTAAACTACTAAGTTTCCACCTGACTTAGCCGTATACACAAATTGCAGTCTGCTTAATTGTGTGTTTATGAGAGTTCCAAACTTTAATATAAACCTACGATTCGGTGAATAGTAATTACAATAGGGTTGCATTAGTTTTTTAATAAAATGAGAAATAACTAAGTAGTAAGTTATAATGCCTTTAAATTAGTCAGTTAGTAAAAGATATGATCTGTAACTGTGACGGCATGGTACAGTCGTTAATTTAAATAATAGTATGTAAATTTCTTTGGAGAAACAGAAGAATTACGCAGATTTATTCGCAATTTGCAATTTTTGAGTTTAATATCATTTTCTATTAAGCAAAAATTATTTTTATATGCATTATCCTTTTTAGGGTTCCGTAGCCAAAATGGCAAAAAAGGAACCCTTATAGATTCGTCATGTCTGTCTGTCTGTCTGTCTGTCTGTCTGTCCGTCCGTCCGTATGTCACAGCCACTTTTCTCCGAAACTATTAGAGCTATACTATTGAAACTTGGTAAGCAGATGGAGTCTGTAAACCGCATTAAGATTTTGATGCAAAAATGGAAAAAATATTAAAAATTTTAGGGGTCCCCATAGGTACAACGGAAACAAAAAATTTTTTTTTTCATCTAACCTATGCTTGTGGGGTATCTATGGATAGGTCTCCAAAAATCATATTGAGGTTTCTCATATAATTTTTTTCTAACCTGAATAGTTTGCGAGAGAGACTCTTCCAAAGTGGAAAAATGTGTGTCCCCCCCCCTCTAATTTCTAAAGTAGAGGCATGATAATTCTAAAAAAAAATATATGATGTAGATTACTATAAAAACTACCAACGAAAATTGGTTTGAACGAGATCTAGCCAGTAGTTTTTTTTATACGTCATAAATAGTAAACCTTAATCTAAATTTCATTAAATCGACTGAAATATAAAAATAAATCAAAAATATTTTAATTTCATAAAAATAAACCTTATTGCTGCTGCGGAACCCTCCATGGGCGAGTCCAACTCGCACTTGGCCGCTTTTTTTTGCTTTAAGAAAGAAAAGGAACGAAACTGCATAATCGTTAAAATCTATGTTAAATAGTACAATACTGATCTCGCTTTGCTAAAGTAGCTGCAATGTAACATGAAATTTTCAAGCGACTTCCGATGTTCTCTAATGCGTATACACAGCCGCATCAAATATTTACCGCGCGCATGAGGTGACCTGAAAAAACTTTATACTTGTAGCTCCAATATCATTTTTATTTTATTATTGAACGTGAATTAAAAAAATATCGAAACTAATTTCATCATGAAGGTAGATTTTAAAAATACAGTTTTTATTAGAAAAGTATTATATAATAAAAGCGTACACAAGTATTTTAGCTTTATCCTTTAGCGTCGGTCTATAGCAGTGCTTTTGAAAGATATATTGACAAAAATTATATTTTGACCACTACTACATTTTAAGCTTAGTTTTAATACTTTCGGACACATTTCGGTTCAAGAGTAGATCGCGTTGTACTATTTTAGTAAGCTTTTTATCGGCTGTGATCCGCTCAAGATGGTTTCAAATGTAAATTGTGATAAGTTTTCTTTTATTACCATAAAATATATGGAATAATGACTGTTAAGTCGTCACAGTCTTACTTGATATAACACGACGTACTTTTTTTTATATTTTTATTTTTATTAAATAAGGGGGCAAACGAGCAAACGGGTCACCTGATGGTAAGCAACTACCGTCGCCCATGGACACTCGCAACATCCGAAGAGCTGCAGGTGCGTTGCCGGCCTTTTAAGAGGGAATACGCTCTTTTCTTGAAGGTTTGCAGGTCATATAGGTCCGGAAATACTGCTGGTGACAGTTCGTTTCAGAGTTTTACAGTGCGCGGCAGAAAGTTACGCGAAAATCGCACTGTGGAAGACTGCCACTCATCAAGGTGATGAGGATGGTATGTTTTTCGCGTGGGACGATGGCGAAAAGTTGCAGGTGGTATGATTCCGAACAATTCCTCAGAGCACTCCCCGTAATACAACCGATAGAGGATGCAGAGTGAAGCTACATCTCGGCGTAATTCCAAGGGGTCCAAGCTGTTCGAAACACTATGGCAGTCAACAATTCGAGCGGCCCTTCGTTGGCGTACTTAAATATTTCATGATATATCTCTAGTCTCTAAATCAGCAGAACCAAATCTATTCCGTTAGGCTAATACACTAATCTGATGTTGAGCTAATTGCAGGGGTTGTCAACAGTTTTGACATCATCACGTAATGACTAAAGTTGGAACAGAGCTGACGATTGGCCAACTGGAAAGTTGAATCCATTACCTGATATCGACGTACCATAATAAAATATAACTAAATGACCTGGTGAAGTTCGTATGAATTTCCATCTAATATTTACAAACTTTCCCTGAACTTCCATGGACATTTCAATTTACAAACCTCCTTTTTGAAACATTTTATGAAACTTTAAAACTGCAATTACTGACAAAGATCGTTAATTAGTGTACCCTCAATAAAATTCTTCAAAAGCTAGCAACATACTTGCGACTAGCAACATATTTGGTGTTGGTCATCTCATTTCCTTGATTGTCACTGTTCATACTAAAATACCGCGCTGTGATTACCAAACGTAGAATACGAAGCTCATAGATATGGTACGTCAAAGCCAGCTGCTACAAATTCCAACCGCACTTGAGCGTCGTTCGGACGCGGACGCCTCTGGAATGGAATTTAATTCACCAAATTGACATTACCGATTTAGACTTCATATGTGAAGGAACCACTAGTGACTGCGAAGCTGGATTATATAGAACAGGGAAAAATGCATTTGGAATGGGCGTTTTTCGATTATTATTATTATTATTATTATTATTATTATTATTATTATTATTATTATTATGCTCGGCCAGGCCTAAGCCCACTGACGTCATTTCAGACGTTATATGTATCTTGCCGTTCTCCGAAACTTCGATAGCGCGATGCAGGAATCTTAGGCTAATTGTGGGTAAGTACTGCCGCAAAATGCCACATGTCTAAATATCGTGTAACGTAATATAATATGGTTTGTCCTTACCTGGCTTAGTATATCTATAAAGCGTCTGGTTTATACAACATGACTGGTGAGACAATACCGATACTTATGAAGAGTACTCTGTACTCGATTCTCATTACAATTATGTAAATTAGGTTCTTAATTTTTTTCCGAATTTCCCAAAAATAAATGAATCCTGGATACTAAGTAAATTATGCGGCTAGGCAAGTAGGCATACTATGCGGCCGGTGCAGAGGCGTGCGCTACCAAAGAAACACCACACAACTACCCCTCCCACTCGCGGTGTCCATGCGTTGGGTAAATGATTATTTAACTTTAAGCTACATTTACTCAGTGATCAAATGATATTAATTTTTTATATTATTTTTTTCCAACTAATATAATAGCCAAATATCACGTCCTCGAGTATTGAACATGTCTCACCAGTCACGCAGTATTAGTAACACTAATTTGCCGCATAAACGCCGAAACTTTTTTCTTACTAATACATCGCATCAAAATCCGTTTATTCGCTTTATACATAAGTACAGTTGCATCACTAACGATAGGATTATTAGTGAACTCAATTAAAAAGCAATATTTATTTCATAAAATAATAAAAACAGCAAGACTGTTAATATACGAAATTCATATTGGAGAATAAGAAAAAGCAATTACGTTAATATATTTATATCTCAAGTAGAATCGCAAATATAAGGACTCAGCCAAATATTCAAATAACATAGATATTGATATTGGTATCAAATATGAAAATTGCGAACAACAGATATTGGTAATAGGAACCCGACACGAATAACAGGAAACAAAAATATATTACAGAGTTTCTCGATTATACTTTCGAGTTGAAGTAAGATATCAAGCACTTTTGAAATACGATGAAGATTAATTAGGTTACTGCAAAAATAATGATTGTAAAAAATATTTTCACGCTTTAGAGATAAATGTAAATGATACATTCAATTTACTTATAAATGGGTAGCTTAAACTAAAAAAGAAAGAAACGTGGGGGAATCTAATTTCTGTTATAAAATAAGTAAGATATAAATATTTAGTGACCAAAATTTTCTTTATCTTTTGACAGACAGAGGTTTCATGAATCACTATTAGCTGTTTTTACACGGTTAAAATAATAATAATATTACAGATTAGCGTGATTCAGAATACCAATGTCGTTTTCAGAAAAATCTATTCCGTCTAATCTATGAGCAAAAGACAGACAGATCGACACACTTTCGCATTTATAATATTAGTATGGAAATATGGATTTTCACAACATAATATATGCCAAAACATCGCCGGGTTAGCGGGTAATCTTATAATATTTGATCGGTACAAGTTCAATACAATCAGAATATCGGGGCGCCCGCATTGGTTAATGATCATTGCCATTGATTTGGCTGCCTATAAAGCCTTTTACGACCTGTGGAAGCTTAATGCTGAGTTATAGATTTATACTTGGTTAAGAATAAGAGAATAATTTATTATATAGTATTAAATCCAACGAATATTTTAACAATGTGATATATTATATGCTTGTGTAAACTAAACTAATATTATAAATGAGAAAATGTAAGTATCTCTTAGGCACGAGGGGCGACTAACCCAAAATTTTCGATTTTATAATTCATTTTTATCCTTGAAAATAAACTCCGAATTGTTTCATTTTCTAAAATAAGATACTACATTATAGTACGGGTGCCCTAGAACAAATTTTTTTGTGATTACTAACAAGCTAATTTTTTGCGAGTAGCTACATTTTGATAAGACGAACAACATTTTTATTTTCGAAAAATCTTGAAAGTGGTAGCTAACAGAGATAGAAAGGATTTCATACTTTGACTTGCTGGTCCTAAAATATGGATTGTTTTATTTGTCGGACGAGGTTACTCTTAAATTAAATAACTATTAACCTACCAACATACAAAAAATCAGCTCGTTAGAGTTCCGTTTTAGGGTACAGTAGTCAACCAAGTTTTGTTGATTACAGAACCCTAAAACGGAACCCTAACCACAACGGAACACCGCGCGGACGCACATAAACCCAGCATTATTACACAGAAAGAATGATATAAATTGTAATAAAATCGTCGAAACTCATATTATATTACGAGTAGCTCTCGCTTCAACTATCACCCACCGAACCGAAAATTGGCGATAATTTTTAAATATTGAGTTGAAACTCACCATATTTACGGAACCGGAATTTTCCGAATTGTAAATACGAATTCGCAATCTGTATTGATATCAAACGGAAGGAAAATGAAGGGGTCATTATGCTCAGAGTAGTTATACTCATGAGCGATCACGTAATTATGTATCCTGAATGTACGATTTAAATCTCTATGAACCGTTTTCGCATTAACACTTTTCACAGTTAAATTATATTTTATTTTTGTTCTGTTTTGTATTCTCTGTTCTATAAAATTCATTTTTTAAATATTACATTGTGCGTGAAACTATATTAAGCGCTGTATTACACAGAGGTTACCTTGCTATGGAGATTAGGCTAGCTACACCATGCTTAGAAGTGTTACGTATTATACAGTAGACACGAAAACGAAACGTTGAACAAGAAGTAGAAACTCAACAGAAAAGGCAGATAACGAATGTTTGATAAGAAATTATTATGAGATACGTTTTCCGAGGGCAGTCCGGATAATCGCGAATCTGTCTAAAGGAATGTAGTGAAGTGGGCTTAGCTATGTACACTACAGTAGAAACTTAGGAACTAAAGTTCTGACCTGCTACGCCGTAGTAATTCTACAGCGCGGCGTAGACATTCTACGCTACCCATGCTACGAATTATTGTTAACACAAAAGTGTATATTAACCATAAATTACAACAATTATGAAAGTAATTTATTTGAGCAATGTGGTTCTCACTATTTGCGAAATACTAATACACATAAGTACTCAATCATTTGAATATTTTTCTGGGTATCAACTTGAAAACGCTGTAAGCAGATTAATTATGCAGATCCACGTTTACATAACGGAACGTTTCTCTCATTTGTACAAGCTGAGAATTTTCCTGGTACACTCCTTGTACGTAGTAAAACACGTAGATAAAATAAAATTACGTACATTTGTGTGGATCAAGTAATGTCTGTCTTGGGCGTGATCAGGGCTGTCAACGCTTTGAAATTGAGAAACCGGAATTACTTGTAATAGACTTGGTCTTTGAAGCTTAGTGTGTTTAAAAGAAAAAAGAGGTAATTTTAAAAATATTTTTTGTTGTGCTGATAAACTGACTAGTAATAATTTAAGACACATTTTTGTGGCCTTTTCAGTGAGCTACCAAGTACCAATATCAGTGTCGCTCAAAAAAATTTTGCTCTGTAAGTCTGGTGAAGAAACATACCTAACATACCTAGCACATAATTCATATTCATAAATTCACCTAAGACAAACATATTAGTAAATTATTGCAATTTAATATTGGCATATTATGTACAATTTTTTTATAAAAGGGATATTTACTGAACAAAACCATCTTCCATTGATAGGGCGAGGAAAGGCGTAAAAGCCAATTCGTCTTTTACTTTTGACAGCCCTAGAGGTTACTATAAAATTCAACGTTCCATCTTTATAAGAATTTATTCCTTGTACTCATGAGGCTCGTACGTATGTTCAAGTGTAGGTTGTATTGCCTGAACTATTGTTGTTCGAGATAATATTATGCGCATGTATTTATATAATTTGTGTAAGCTCCAAATAACATGATAGTTATTCAAGATGTTCCGTAAATAAGGGATGTTTAGATTATTTAAGATTTCAATGATATGATATATGATTTCATTTCTAATTTTACAGAATACAGCTTTGAAATTCAATAATTATAATACATTTTGCTAGCTATTGATTTGAGTGGCAGACTTAAATAATTATGTATTTATAAATTAATTATACTGGAATAAGAAACTTTTATACGAATAACGAGTCTTATTTTTAATACACGTGTTTAACGAAAAACCAATTATTATTCGCTCGCCTCAATTTTGTTTTATTTAATTACTTACTAGTTACTGGAACAACTTATTAATCGCTTAAACATTATGCTGTTTTACTGATTTAATTAAATATAAGAAGATACTTTACATGAAAGGACTCACTTAAATTTTAATCTATATTCATACTAATATTACAAATGTGAAAGTGTGTGATTCGCTTAAGCCGCTGATCTGATTTTGATGAAAGATACGAGGATACTTTGAGTCCCGGGAAAGGACATAGGATAGTTTTTATCCCGGAAAAATGTACGGTCCCCGCGCGATAAACGTATTTCGGTGCAACGGAGTTGCGGGCGTCAACTAGTTCAACATAATATACTGAGCAGCCCGTGGTAAGATAGTATACAAGTTATACTAGGTCAGTTTGAAGCGATAAAGTCAGAAAAAAGACGAGCACGCGAATGTTTAGAATACACTTTAAACATATTGTAGCAAAAATATACGCTGCAGCTCGGTAAAAAGCGTAAGTGAAACATCAAGAATCCATTAGCGTAGAACGTGGAAATTATGTAGTGTAGTAGTAGAACTTATTATTATTATACAGGCTGTCACAAAACTTAGTGATAGTACTTGAGGGTGTAACCGTAAAAGAAGCAGCGCTGAAAGAGTCCATTTTTTACACTTTTGTATGGAAAAACTTATGACGCTGGGCGCTTGCCACACGTCAATCACCACAAAAATTTTGTATTTCAGGGCTGCTACTTTCACATTGAACTCTCTACAAGGAATACACCCTAAAGTAAAGTATTATTTAAACTTAGTTTTGTTGCACTCTGTACACAAGTAGCACGTATTATAGTGTGGGACGTTGCTGTGGGTTGTGGGATTTTTAGATTTTTTTCAACATATTATTTTAGTATCCCATGTGGCGACGTAGGACATCTAGTGTCATGTATAGTGTGGGACATAGTTGCCCTAGTAGATTGTAGGACAGCTGCTATGGTGCTACATACAACGAGGGACATTAATGTCTCAAGTAACTCGTGGGATTTTTGTGCAGCACAGAGTGTTAATAAATCTTTCACATAGTCGATTCTTGTTCTTAATATAATATTTAGTACCAGAAAACGAAGTAATTGTGTTTAAACTAGCTGTTCCGGTAAACGTTGTTTAGCCACATAAAGTATTTCCGATTTCGCCCATATTATTTTATTGAAGTGACTAAATAAGTATGGCACCATTGCAATGTCCATCGCTATCCCGTCGCACAAAAAATGCATTCTGTCAATTGTTGCAAAAAATGTTACATTGAAAAAGTTTACACAATATAATATGTCCTAAGCGCTAAAATTAGAGTAGAAATAAGAATTTTTAAATTTTCTAATTTTCCGCGCAATTTTTTTAATTTTTTTCTATCATATTCTTCTTCTCCGGACAATAACAAAAACATCAAAAAAGGATATAGTCAAATAGGTCCAACCGTTTACGCGTGATGTCGTGACCACGTGAAATATGGATTCATTTTTATATACATAGATTATATTACACAGACTTGCCGTCCGAGGCGCTGGCTACATTTTCAATTTTTAATGACTCATTTAAAAATTTATCGCATATAATATACCACGTTGCATTAAATCAAACCCTTACGTGATACATTAATAGCCTGCAAACATAATAAGAGAATTGCCTTAAGGCGTCTCCCAGACAGACGCGGCCTGCGGTGGCGGTCGCGGTGGCGGTCGCGGTGGCGGTCAGTTGGATGACTTGAGAGTTCTAGGAACGACACAGACATACGCGGCCACGCGGCTATGTCATCTACCTGACCGCCACCGCTACCGCCACCGCAGGCCGCGTCTGTCTGGAAGACGCCTAAAACGTAAATGTTCCGTAAGGCGGTGTGAACGGAACAAAGAGAATTCAAAGTGGAGAAAACCTCAGCTTGTCAGAATAATGAGCGAACAAACGCAAACATCTATAATGAGAGCTACGACACAAAATATTTACATCACGCTGTATATCTTGTATACGAGCATCCTGTGTTTTGTATAACAAGCATTCTGTATAACGTTTACAGTATTTAACCTTTTTTTTTTTTTTTTTTTTCCGGAGGGGGAAATGCATTACGCATACCACCCAGGCGCAGGGGGCGACCCGAGCGGTGATGTGGGACTCCCGTAGCTAATGAGACCACGGTATACCCACTAAAACCCCCCCCCCCCTCTTCCGCCACGCCGCCTTTTGACGAGGCCACGGGAACGATACACACATCCGCGACCCCGCCAGCGGTCCGAAGACTCCACGATGGGCGCACAACACGTGCGCCCTCCTCCTCGGCCCCCACCAGGGCTGTAGCAGACGCCCCCCGAGTCTGCTACTTGGAGGCCATGTGGCAGATCAGGTCTGTGGCTCTGCCACCGACCACACCTCGGCTGCAGAGGATAGGGCAAGCGGCGCACCGCAATACCTACTTGCCTCTTCCTCTGCGGCCCCACCTCGGTGCACATCCGCAGCGGACTCCTCCAGTCCGCTGGGAGCGCCCTCCTCGGGCCAGGCGGCGACACCGGCCGGCCCTGGTTGCCTCTTCGCTTCACCGCGGTTGTCCAAGCCGCGGTTACTAGAGCCCCACCGCCACGACAAGGCGAGCAACCATCGGGGGGTACAGTATTTAACCTTGTGCAATGTTATTTAACTGTGTTATTATGACATACAGCAACATAATAAATCACTACATATTATAAAACAAAGACGCTTTTTTCTCTCATGTGCCTTTGTTCCCTTTAATCTTTAAAACTACGCAACAGATTTTGATGTGGTTTTCTTTAATAGATAGAATGATTCAAGAGGACGGTTTATAAGTATAAAAATATTAATTAAATAGTGAAGAAGTACTGTTATTTTTGGGGTTCATAATGTGATATCGTAAATAATTAAATTTTTTCCGCTTACATTGCAAACGCAGGCTGAACCTTACGAGATTTATCAAAATAATGCACTAAGTATAATTGTACACAATGAAAAGGTCTACAGATAAAATAAATAAATTCAAAAATCAAAAAACCCGACTGTAAAACAATTTTAACTAACAAGACCTAATTCTGCCGGAGGCGTCTAATCCATGTTTTAATTGATACGACTCTTGCTTACGAGTTTCATGCTAAGATGAAGAGAAGGCTACATAGAAAAATGTAGAAGAAGAAAGTGGACTACAAAATGCAGTCGGAGGCATGTCGCACCAAGTTTAACATTTCATAAATCATAAATTAATATACCTTCGACTGCATTTTATAGTCCACTTCCTTCTTATACAATAATAAATACAATATTGCTATAATTGTTCATACAAAAGTAACAATAAAAATTACCCTTCCTTTGCAATTTTCTGTAACCATTTCGGGCCTATCCATCATAATATTAGCACAGTATAAACAACTACATGTGATATTTGTCATTCCATTACATATTGAAGTAGATAATATTTTATAGATAAACTAGCACGGTGTAACAAATCGGTTGTAATTTAGTACCCTAGCATTTTCCGAAGTTTATATCGACAGGAGAGATAGTAGTTCTGTTCCATATGTTACATTCCGGGGTTGGTACATTCCGGAAAATACTTCTTCTTTTGTAAACACTTATTTGTGTAGTCATTTAACTAAAGGCCCAAGTATAGGGCTTATTCCTTAGTCGTTGAGTTTTTTTGGTTTAAGTACTTAATTGTTTATAACTTTTGCATTTTTTTCAGCCCCCCTTGGAATTTTGATGGAATGTTCTAGATCGTATTCCGAATCGAATGAGCCTAAAACCATAATTTTCGGTGCATGAGATCAGGTTTCGAGGAAAATGGCACTTGTGAACTAGACTATTACCTATATCTTGGAGAGTTTTTAAGATATCAGAGTCATTCTTTCACCGAAGTTTCTATTTTTGAGATTACCTTTAATTACCAATAAGAAAAAAATAGGCAACTAGCCTATTGTGGCAACCCTGGTATCGCAGACGGAGATGGAGCGTCGCGATACAGAATATAGCGTCGATAGATGACGCGTGCGGCGGCGCTACAGACGACACATTACTCTGCGACGACATGACGTATCGATAGCCTTTGTCTGACTAATCCTTTTAGCTGGACTTCACAAGGAATATCTTAAAGGTTGAACTATTTATTAGTGTCTTAATGGCGCATTCAGAAACTTTTAACTATTATATTTATCTAATTAGTCTATATTTGTCTACTTCTTGTCGATGCCAAGATGTCCGATCTCTTTGTGCTGCCCTAACGTTTATTTACTTTACAAATTAGGTTGCTGTTGAGCTAAACATAATAATTTTGTATGAGCGTTACGACTTACGACCGAAACTAACAAACATTATAATATGACACATACCTTAAAAGGTCTAAAAACAAAATGGCTACGGTTATAATCAGATTCCTAAACAATGCAATGCTCGCAAATATACAATCACATCCCCACTTTAAAATATTAGTGCAAAATGTATTTACGAGGCTAAATGCCTTTACTAAATAAGTAGAAAGATAAAAGTAAGGAGGTAAATATCAATGTAAAAGACGGCAAGGGTGCGGTTATAAAGTTTGCTAAAAGAATAATGGAGGCCCGCGAGCGACCTCATTCTCAAACGGAGACCGGCCAGCTTATGTTGCACCAGAGGCGTAGTTAAAGTTAAGGTTATCGTCAAATATGGCGTCCGTAATGGACTTTTACTAGGGATTTGACAGTTCATTTGACTTTTTGTTACGGTTAAAGTTAGAGTTATAGTTAAAGTAAGTTGGTGCAACCTACTCTTAATATATGTATGTGGTATACCACATCCGAAATCATCCTTACTAATATATTATAAATGCGCAAATGTGTGTCTGTCTTTATGTTGCCTCTTCAGTCTTCACGTTTAAACTGATAAACCGATTTTGATGAAGCTTGGTATAGAAATACTTTAAGAGGTAAAAGGGTAAAGAAATAGGTTAGTTTTATGCGCGTTCGTCGGCCGCGTCCTATAGCTTGACAGGTAACAGCTTCGCAAAATAAATCCTTCGTGAAGACGCAATGCACCCTATAATATAAATAATAACAGTGCCGTAAATAACCTTTTTTGCGTCCTGTGCGAGCTTCTATAACTGCGCCCTTGGTTTTTACATAATATTATAGGTACCCAGAGCAATGCTATGTATAGGCCTCTCTGGTCTGGCCATTCTTACGCCCCCTAGAGTCTGCGCCCTTTGCCTGGGCACCGGTGGCACCGCCCTATTTACGGCACTGCCTAATAAAGTTATATTTTACACTTTCCACCATAAATGATTTGAGTGCTGAGTCAAAATGCATTCGCTTGTTTCGGTACCAAGGTTAGATGACAAAATGCATAGGATTTGACATAACGCATTGCTAAATGCAGTTTAATTCTAACTTCGCTATCCAAACCAGCGAATGCCATTTGACGAAATACCCTGAAAGATCTTAGGTATAAAAATATTATTATAAGTTATAACACGTTTATATAACACGTATATAATATTATAAATAATGTAATGTGTACCCTTCGATAGCGATCGCGGCCCTATATCGATTAATCACATTAACGGTCCGTGCCGATCCGATATTAATTGCTTTTATTGCCAGCTGTATGATATTATTACTAATATATTATTTCGCTAAATACTATACTTAGGCTGAATTTATATGCGTCTGTACGTACGCGCTTTTTGGTCACTACATCACGAGATCACAAGCAATAGTATGTAACTTCTCTATGAAATACCCTCCGCAGCTAGCGACACGAAGCTAGCGACACTTAGGCTACGGCCAAACCTACGCGTCAGCTTAACTAACGCGGGACGCGGGACGGAAGCGTCTGCAACGCGAAACTAGTGTGCACACCTGCCCGACTACAGTGCGAAACCGTAAATTATTCCCGCTCTGCCGACGCGAATGTCTCGCGTTGCAGACGCTCCCGCAGTCGCTTTGGTCTCGTAGGTTTGACCGAAGCTTTATTCATAGAAATACATAGTTCAACCAGTAGTGTCTGGTCTGGTGCCACTTCATGTAGCGGGCTTCCACCTTGTACCTTAAAATTTTAACCAAGTATCAGAACACAATCCTTATAATTATAATATTATTTACAATTTAATACTTCACTTTAACAGAGAGATCGGATTTCCTTGTTTTGGTAATTTAATAATAATATTTCTTGCCCTCGTTTAAACCTACGCAAAATCTGTGAAAGAAAATCTTAAAAAATACGGTTGTATTTCGTAAATTGTTTTTAAATGTTACACGCAGAGTAGGAAATCGAATTTACTTCGTAAGCTGCCGGGAGGCTAAAGCGCGGTCATGGCGGGGCAAGTTCTAAATTTTATGTGGGCAAGATATATTTGCGAGGACTTTTTTTTAGGAGGGGAAATGCATTACGCATCCCCCGCCCCCTCGGGGGAAAGGGCAGGGGTATGTCGGACTCCCTCCGCAGAGGTTTACCAACTAAAACCCCCTCGTGCCTTCATCAACGCTACACGCGGAGGAGCGGGATCGAAACCGCGCCGCGTCCTTCGCAGCGCTTGCCGCTTCCGGCATCTCCTTGGCTGCTGCAACCTTAGCCACCGCCTATCTGCACCGAGAGGCTCCTCGGGCACCTGGGGAGCCTTTCTCCTAGGGGCCTATGTTGTCGGCGGTGATCCCCCGACCATATTTGCGAGGCCTCCTCATGGGTGACTAAAGAGGACCTTTACTAACTTTACAAAATTGATTTTAAATTTTGTAAGTTCAAACTCGAGTACGACTGAATTGATTTGATTAAGTTTAGTCTTAAAATATTTGTGAAAGTCCAGGGAAGGTTTATACTAGGATAGAAGTAATACGAAGTTCACCAGGTCATGTTCAGATCATGATTAGTAAAAATTTGTTATCGCATTGCAATCACAAGCGCTAAATATAGTTTAAACAGCTTACCCTTCAACAGAAGCCAGAGCCTGTAGCCAAGACTTTCTTTATCGCTTCTTTATAGAATCGTCGATCAAAATGTATAGAATATAGTATGAGAATAAAGTGGATCAAACCCTTTTGAATCAACTCCAAAACTAAAATTATGGGAACTCTTAATACCACGTTACTATGTGTCCAGTTAAAGCGCGTCCCTAACGGCGAAGTTTTAGTATGCTACGAGGGTTGCGCTTAAACTGGTATATCTATATTCTGTAGTCACTTTAGCGGTTAGAAGTAACTTCATAATTATGAGGTTCGCAAGTAAATTATTATCGTTACATTTCTAAAGATACTTTATCCAAAAATCTGGTCAAAGACGTAAGATACCTACTTGTAAATGTCAAAGTTTTAAGTAGAAACCCGAAATATTAGCACAAAGTTGAAAACTCTTGCGTAAAAAGAAAATTTTATCGCACCACTACAAGCATACGCACAACATATTATGCACAATGCAATTATGTAATGTAACTAGACTTCAATGCAATCCAGAAAATAAATCAAATAAATTCAAGGAATGACTAATTTAACGAAAGACTTTGCGCACGGAACCCTCAAAGTGTCGTAAGAAACTTGAGGTTCATGCGCCATTTGAGTTTATGATTCTTTTATTTCTTCTATTTATCCGAGACACCAATGAAATGAAGTTTTCAAAGTTGTTAGGAGCGTTTACGCGGTAGTAAACTGTAAAGTGAGAGTATTTGTTAAGCTTGAGAAATTTTATTCTGGGAAGTGGGTAACGGATATTGAGGTAACGGATATCAGGCTGTCCGCGCGTACGAGCGGCTTGGCCGCTACACTGTGAGATCACAATAATAATAATATCTATGGACGCTTCACACCACGTCAGTCTGGCCCCGTGCTAAGTACCTGAAGGACTTGTGTCACGGGTACGGTACCAGACAACGGAAATATATATAAAATACTTACTTTTAGTTTTTATACTATACATAATATTAGAAATATTTTTATTATATGATACTTACACATAACATTTAATACACATCCATGACCCAGGTACTTTGAAAACTTTTTCATCAAAAATTTCGACACCAGAACTTCGTAATATGTTCTAGATTATAAAAATAGGCAATTGTACAAAATACTATGTGTTAAAATTTTAGAAAATATATAGTATCGTACAACATTACACTCCAGACAAACCTTAGTGGTTCATAGAGAGTAAAATTAATATTATCTAATAACTATAATATTATTAATATATTATATTAAAATATGCAATAACTTAGCACTTTTTGGCTATTTCCCTAACTTGAACTAGCATGACACGTCGCATAATCCCTGATAATGTTTAATGATTAAAGTTTAGCATGAGGAAATTGATAACGGGCGAGCGAGGGGTAAGCGGAGAGGGGGGGGTGAGGGTAGGTACCGCCGCAAACTTTATTATGTTGTTTCTATTTGACTTGACTGAGCTTGGGAACCGATATTGATATAGTCTCATCATCGTCTTGACAATTTCATATGAACTGCTACTGTTTAATTTGACTGAACTCGACTAAATTCGTTAGTTTAATAACAAGATTACAAGACAGTGAAGTGGTGTGAGTGGTTCCATGGGACCTATTTGACTGTAAAATATTAGAAAATCGTTGTTGGATCAACCCTGGATCAACACAGGTGTGAGGTGACAGACATTAAGGGCCCGGGTTACCCTCGAAATTTTCATACATTCTTAATACCAAAATCATTTTCTCATACGAAAATATTTAACATGTTTGAGTTATTTTTCAGCTTAAGATAGTAATTGCCTAGGGTCCTGAACAAATTTTTTTTACAAAATATTTAAATACTTACTAAAAAAAAAAATTTTTGTGTTAAAATATTTTTTAGTAAATTTTCTACTAAATATTTAAACACCAAAAAATAGACAAAAACACTAAAAATATATTGTTACGTGCTAAGGTTCGATGATTCGGAGAAAAAGACCTGGTGACTCTCTTGAAGACTTTTATTTGCACTACACTTAACACTTACACTACACTTACACACACACTAGATCACTATGTCTAAACACTATGCACTAAGTTCAAACACTAAGCACTATCACTGGTTCACTCACTAAATCACTTGTTTCTCACTTCCGAAGTCGCTTTGATTATCGCTCACTCGAAAACATTCGAAGACTGGCTGGCCGGCTCGTCTAGCCGCGTATTTATACGGGACGGGGCGAGCTCTAGACCTTACGAGAATATTCCACAACATGTAAACAACCGTGGGAAAATTCTCGAGCGGGTACGCGCAAGTAAACAAAAACATGCAAGTAGCGGCATCTGGTATTGAATAGGGGATTTACGCTGTCTGTGATGCTTTCGCCTGGTTGCCGCTAGATGACACTACGTGTCCGCATTCGTAACACTACTCCCCTCTTAGAGATGCTCGTCCCGAGCATCATTGTTACTGCCATGGTAACGTGCCAGACGGTCTATGTGTACCACCTTGAATGTCCCTCTTGGTTGCTTTTGAATCCTATAAGTCACATCATTCAATCGGGTAACCACTTTGTATGGGCCGTCCCACTTGGTCTGCAACTTTGGAGATTTCCCTTTTCGACGAGTTGGGTTATGCAACCACACCAGTGTCCCTTCTTCGAAGCCGCTCGTGTTCGATTTCCGGTCGTATCTGGTCTTCATGTTCTCACTTGAATGTAACCCATTCTCCCGAACCATGGCGTGTATATAGCGCATCTTTTCCCTCAAATCGCTGACATAGTCTTGTACGGTCTTTGGTTCCTCCGGTGACCCTCCTGTCAAGAGGTCTACTGGTACTCGCAGTTCTCTACCGTAATTGACATACGCCGGGGTAGCTTTTATGCTCTCATGCTCGGCGGTACGGTACGACAGAAGGAATAGCGGTATGTACTTGTCCCAATCCTTTTGTTTGTCATCTACCAATTTCGCCAAATGCCTCTCAAGGGTCTGATTAAATCTCTCAACCATTCCATCAGACTGTGGATGGTACGCGGTGGTCCTCGTTTTATGCATTCCCAAGATTCTGCACACTTCTTGGAAAACCTGCGATTCGAAATTCCTGCCCTGATCGGAATGGATTTCCAGAGGCACGCCAAAGCGAGATATCACTTCTTCCACAAGCTTAGAAGCAACTGTCGTAGCTTCTTGGTTTGGTATGGCGAACACTTCAGGCCACTTGGTGAAGTAGTCCATGACGACCATGAAATACTTGTTTCCCGACTCCGTTACAGGAAATGGCCCAGCTACATCAACTGCAATTCGTTCCCACGGTGCGCCAACGTTATACAACCGCAGGTTCCCACGGCTCCTGGTCTGTGGTCCCTTCACTGCAGCGCAAGTAGTACATTTGCGGCACCAATCCTGCACGTCATCTCGACAATGCAACCAGTAGAATCGTTCTCGCACTTTTGTTAACGTCCTCTTGACACCTAGATGACCTCCTGATACGCCATCGTGCATTTCACGGAGAATATCTGGTACTCTCGCTCTTGGGACAACTATCTGAAGATGGAACTCTCTGCCGTTAGTCTTCTCCCATTTCCGGTAGAGTATTCCGTTTTGAAGTACCAGACTCTCCCATTGCGCCCAGTACGCCTTAGTGACAGCGCCCGTGGGTGCAACCTCACTCCAGATTGGTTTTACATCACCCCGTTTCTTCCATGTGATGATGTGCCGAAGGTCGTCATCTGTTTCTTGAGCCTCTCTCATGGCGTCATTCTCCCATGGGCCCAAAGGACTTGTTCTCGTTAACTTTATTGTCACTTCATTAGATTCCTGCTTAACACAATGTTTGCAGTCTTCTGAACACGGCCTTCGTGAGAGTGCATCGGCGTTCCCATGTGACTTTCCGCTGCGGTGTTCGGTCTTGAAGTCGTACTCCTGGAGCTGCTCAATCCATCGTGCTACTTGACCTTCTGGGTTCTTGAATTGCAGTAGCCACTTCAAGGCTGCGTGATCAGTTCGCAGTAAAAACTGTCTGCCGATGAGGTATTTGCTGAAATGTTGTAGCGTCTTTACAACAGCCAAGAGTTCTCTTCTTGTCACACAGTAGTTTCTCTCTGGCTTGGATAAAGATTTGCTGAAATACGCAATCACAACTTCTCTTTCACCCTGTTTTTGAGATAACACCCCTCCAATGGCCGTGTTGCTTGCGTCCGTGTCGACTATAAACTGACCTTCAGGTTGTGGATACCCCAGGATTGGTGTTTCACACAGATGTTTCTTCAGTTTCTGAAAAGAATCTTCAGTAGTCTCGTCCCAAATAAACTGTCGTTTATCTTCTGTCAGCCGATGTAATGGCTTGGCTATCTCCGAGAATCCCTTAACAAAACGCCTGTAGTAGGAGCATAGGCCGAGAAATGCTCGCACTTCGGTTTTGTTCTTAGGGGTTGGCCAATTTTGAACTGCTTCCAGTTTTTCCAGGTCCGTCTGGATTCCATCACTGGAGATAACATGGCCGAGATAATTGACCTTACTCCTGAATAATCGACACTTTTTCGGATTCAACTTTAACTTGGCCCCCTCTATTTTGGCGAAAACTCGTTCTAAGTTTCGCAAATGGTCCTCGAAGTCGCGGCCAACAATGATGACGTCGTCCAAGTAGACTAAGCAAGCCTCTCCAACTAAGCCTGCCAGTACACACTCCATGAGTCGCTCGAATGTGGCAGGTGCGTTGCACAATCCAAAGGGCATGACGTTAAACTGCCATAAACCTTTACCGGTGGAAAAAGCTGTCTTCTTCTTGTCTTTTGGATGAATTTCCACCTGCCAGTATCCAGATTTCAGGTCCAGGGTCGAAAACCATTTCATGCCACTCAAGGTATCCAGAGTGTCGTCGATCCGAGGTAATGGGTAGCTGTCCTTCTTAGTGACATCATTGAGACGCCTGTAGTCCACACAAAATCTTGTGCTGCCATCTTTCTTCTTCACTAATACCACAGGTGAGCACCACGGACTTGCAGACGGTTCAATAATTTTATGCCTTCTCATGTCCTCCAAAAGGCCTTCCACTTCCTTCTCCTTTGCAATTGGTATCCGTCTTGCTCGTTGACGAATCGGGTTCTCGTTTCCGGTATCTATCCTGTGCTGAACCATCGACGTTCTTCCAAGGTCACCTTCCTGACTGGAGAAGATATTCGCGTGGCGCTGTAAAAACTTCTTAGCTTTCATCCTCTGCGAATAAGTCAGATTACTCTTGCAGTCATCGAGTAGCTCAGTCACTAATCCATTGTTGCTGCTGTTTGCTGGGTCTGCGTCTGTTGTCGAACTGCACTTTCTCATCCAGACAACTTCCTCGCACTTTCCAATGACGTCACCTTTGTTCAAGCAGATCTCGCGTTCACCAAGATTCAAAACCCGGACCACAGCGTGACTGCTTCCACTAACAAGGGTTCTTGCCGTCATCAGTTTTCGTGCTGATGTCTTGGTGGGTGTGTCTTCGATCAACACGCATCTGTTAGACTTGTTCTTTCCAGCTGGCGGTAGTTTCACCAGCACCCGGGCTTCCGCTCGTCCAGGTATAATGACTTCCTTTACACATGCGACTTTCCCGCAGGCACCTCCAAGGATGAAAATTTCTTCTTCGCCACACTTGAAAACTCCGTCAGCGACATTAATCCTGCAGTTGTGCTTCTTCATGAAATCCAAACCCAAGATGCAATCATCCATTATTTCAGCCACGATAACGTCATGAGGGTATGAGGACCCCCCTACATTAATCGTGACTGACATTTCTCCCAGGACGGGTATTGGCTGACCGGAGGCAGTAAGAAGCCGACAATTAATTCTCCTCTTATGTCCCCTTGCGGCCTTTACCAGATTTGGGTTCACTATCGTTCTAGAGGCTCCTGTGTCTAGAGTCATTTTGCAATCCGTCCTGTTAATAGTCCCCTGAATCACAAGACTATTCCCGCTGCATGCTTGGGAGATAACGGTTATCGGGGCTCCCTCCGCATCAGCCAGTACTCGCCCCTCAGTCCTGGCTTTTATTCGTTTCCCTGCTCCCGGGCAGGGGACGAAGCCCTTTGCTTCTTCAGCTCCTCCATCTGTTCCTCAAGCCTTTTCATTCTTGCCATCTGGGTATCCTTCTGCGGGCAGTTGAGCTGAAGATGGCCCCTTTCGCCGCACTTGTAGCACATGGCTCCAAAACTTCTCTTCGTAGGAGCCTTGACCTCTTTCACTTCCTCCGAGACCTCGCGGATTTTATAGGTCTGCCGTATGTCACGCCGGACAGCCTCGACCTCTAGAGCATGCGCCAACGCTTCCTTTAGCGAGGTGTGGTGACGTAGCCTTACTGCAGCTCGGACTTCCAGATCCCTGATTCCGTCGACAAAGGCTTGAATAGTGTTTGAGTCAACCATCTTGGCGTCTGCTCCTGGATGTGCCTTCTTGACCAGTTTTTCAATTTCCAACGCCCATTGTTGTAGTCCCTCTCCTGAGCGTTGGACTCTGTCACGAAGTTGGGCACGGAACACGTGCTCCAGGTGTCGCTCCCCGTATCTGGATTCAAGCGCCTCCATCAGATCTTGGAACCCATTTCCTGTGTGTGCTTCCAGGACCGACAAAGCTTGCCCTCTGAGCGCAACAGTGAGAGCGGTCAGGCATTGGTCTTCAGTCCATCCGTTGGCAGTAGCAACCGTCTGGAATTGCTGACGATAAGCGTTCCAAGAAGTAGTACCGTCGTATGGTGGCACTTTAACTTTTGGCCCTTGTGCCACTACTCCGGTAGTTCCACTCGACGTCGCGACTCCTGTGGTTTCCAGGCGCACTTTCCACTTCTGTAGTTCTGTGAGGCCACTTTTCACATTTTCCATATCCACTCCTAGCCCGGTAATGCGTTCTTCCATTATGTCGACATCTTTCCGAAGCTTGGTCACCGTGTCACCAACATCCTTTATTGCCAGAAGCGCCTTTTCTTGAAGGTCCTTTTGTTGCTTCTGTGACTCTTGCAAAACGCCGAGCTTGCGGTCTTGTGCCTCCATCATTGCCTGAATGTCAGCCCTTTGAGAATCTTGCAGAGCGCCGAGCTTGCGATCTTGGGCCTCTTGCAAAGCCTGAATATCAGCCCTTTGCAGCTCCATCAATTTAATTAAACTTTCTAAATGAAGAGCCATTTGCGGTGCTGTAGAAGCTACAGACGAGGCATGGTGGCTGGAGCCAGTTGACGGGGCTTGAGCAGACGGGGCTTGGTGGGCGGGGCCAGTGGGCGTGGCCTGAGTGGGCGTGGCCTGGTGGGCGGAGCCAGTGGGCGTGGCCACACCCAAAGTGGGCGGGGCCTGAGGGGCGTGGCCAGTGGGCGGGTCCCGGTGGGCGGGGCCAGTGGGTGAGGCCTGCCCCGCAGTGGGCGGAGCTTGGTCCCCAGTGGGTGTGGCCTCCGCAGCCCGTTGCGCCCTTGTCCCGACACTTCCCTCGAAGTCTTCTCCCGGAGTCAATGGCACTGCGCCGTTGTCCTCACGCTCCCCTTGAACTCCTCTCTCGGAGTCAATGGCAGCAGCTCGCTGTGCCCTTGTCCTGACACTCCCCTTGAAGTCCTCTCTCGGAGTCAATGGCATCTCCAAATCTCACTTCCGACACCAGTTGTTACGTGCTAAGGTTCGATGATTCGGAGAAAAAGACCTGGTGACTCTCTTGAAGACTTTTATTTGCACTACACTTAACACTTACACTACACTTACACACACACTAGATCACTATGTCTAAACACTATGCACTAAGTTCAAACACTAAGCACTATCACTGGTTCACTCACTAAATCACTTGTTTCTCACTTCCGAAGTCGCTTTGATTATCGCTCACTCGAAAACATTCGAAGACTGGCTGGCCGGCTCGTCTAGCCGCGTATTTATACGGGACGGGGCGAGCTCTAGACCTTACGAGAATATTCCACAACATGTAAACAACCGTGGGAAAATTCTCGAGCGGGTACGCGCAAGTAAACAAAAACATGCAAGTAGCGGCATCTGGTATTGAATAGGGGATTTACGCTGTCTGTGATGCTTTCGCCTGGTTGCCGCTAGATGACACTACGTGTCCGCATTCGTAACAATATAAATAAATAGTAAATTAACTACAAAATATTTAAATAATAAAAAATATTTTTTAAAGTTTAAATATTTTGTAGTAAATTTACTATTTATTTATATATTTTTAGTGTTTTGTCTATTTTTTGGTGTTTAAATATTTAGTAGTAAATTTACTAAAAAATGTTTAAACACAAAAATTTTTTTTTAGTATTTAAATATTTTGTAAAAAAAATTTGTTCAGGACCCTAGGTAATTACTATCTTAAGCTGAAAAATAACTCAAACATGTTAAATATTTTCGTATGAGAAAATGATTTTGGTATTAAGAATGTATGAAAATTTCGAGGGTAACCCGGGCCCTTAAAGCGCGAGTAACTCAGATGGCACAGTAATTATGGAAGTTTGTAGACATTATTTGTAGACTATAGCAACTTGGTTTCGTTTTACTTTTGGCGAATGAACACGACTTAATCGTTTCTGGTCACCACACTAATGTTATAAAGGCTAAACTTTGTGAGCTTAGTACATATTATTGTATATATTATGATACCTTTTCAAGCATAAAACCTCTCTACAAATCACGATCTTTGTTATGATACCTAAGGAATCATAATATGCTACTTTTTATTTTAAAAATCTATATTATATTAAAAACTCAAAGGTGACTGACTGACATGGTGATCTATCAACGCACAGCCCAAACCACTGGACGGATCGGGCTGAAATTTGGCATGCAGGTAGATGTTATGACGTAAGCATCCGCTAAGAAAAGATTTTGATAAATTCCAACCCCAAGGGGTTAAAATAGGAGATGAAAGTTTGTATAAAATAATACTTCTAAACGCGAGCAAAGCCGCGGGCAAAAGCTCGTAATATATAATACCATTAAAAAAAAATACCTTTTTTATGTCGCATGATGATGATGCTTAACAAAGGGTTACTTAGCAGGTTTAACTATCCATTACTGGTTTCTACGAAGTTAATGTGTGTAATGTAAATCCTACCCATCCCTAATAAGGGCTTAGAAGCTAAGTTCGCTTAGGGTCCGAAGGTCCCATTCAATCAAAACACGATCGCCAGACCCTTCTTTACTCAAGTTACTCAAGTAAAATATCTGAAATAAAAAGGGAATTAGCAATACCGGTAACAGATTTTTCCAATGATGAAATAGAAGTAAATGTTGTTTTAAAAATAAATTGCAAACAATAATATAGGTACTAACAACATAAAGACGAAAAATTCAAATAAAATACCACCTTCTATTTTTAAGAACCAATAGAATCGCTGCGCTGAGCGAGGTCACGTCAATGAAGCGATTCTATTGGTTTTCAAAAACTCATTCCTCGCAACACATCTCTGGTGGAAACGCAGCGTGAAGGCCGTCACAGACCTAGCCTAGCTATAAATATATTAATATATTTATAGCTAGGCATATTAATATATATTTTCTATACAATTTTCGCGTGACCACACACTTAGCTATAATATATATTTCTGGTCTCAGTGTGTTTAGTACGGTATATTAAGGTATATTAATATATATTATAGCTAAGTCTGTGACGGCCTTTATGGTCGGGGTCGCTTGCCGCGAGAATCGGAAACTCACCATAACTGTAACTATAATTATTGACATCCAACAATATAATAATCAAGAAATTTTAAAATTTTACGTAAGTGCACCCCTAGCTACGTATACTATAACGCGTTAATCAAGGATTGAGAAAATCAAATTAATTAAATTTGGAGGCGGAAGCGACATTAAAGTGGGAGCACACAAACAACTTCATCCATTAACGCTCAAGTGAGGCTTTCCTGTGTAACTTTATTCATTTAGGCCCACTTGCGCCAATCTGGGTTAAAGTTAACTCTAAGTTAAACATCATGTCATATCTGTCACTCACCAAGTCAGTGATAGAGATGAGATGATGTTTAACTCAGAGTTAACTTTAACCCAGATTGGCGCAAGTGGGCCTTACAGTTTCAATTACAATCAATTCGTGTTATATCTGAAATATACACTACTAGCTTTTGCCCGCAACTTTGGGCTTACACGTGTCGGTTTATGGCCATAGAGAAATCTATATATATAAAACTCAAAGGTGATCTATCAACGCACAGCCCAAACCACTGGACGGATCGGGCTGAAATTTGGCATGCAGGTAGATGTTATGTCGCAGGCATCCGCTAAGAAAGGATTTTGATAAATTCCCACCCCAAGAGATACAAATAGGGGATGAAAGTTTGTATATAAAATAATACTTAACGCGAGCGAAGCCGCGGGCAAAAGCTCGTATAAACATATACGGGATATAGCAGATGTATGTATTGTTGTTTACAATAAATTATTATTATTATATTTATGGCTGATACATTTTTCGATGACAAAACTCTCCTATGACCTTTCCCAAGCTTCAAAGTATCTCTATGACAAAGTGACTAAAATTTTTCCGTTTTGTAATGTTAGTATAGATTTACGAGAAAGTATTATTATTCAAATAAAGTCAAATAAAATATCGCTCTATGTCGATAAGGGCTACAGATAGGCACTTGAAAAGGCGGCGGGCGAAAGTCCATAGTAAGTTGGGCCTGAACGTTACATTAATGATTTTAGTGTTATTAAATAGAAACTATAATACTTTAACCAATACAGAACAATTTGCATAAATCCTCCATGGGAAAAAAAAGTTATAAGATGATATTGTTAAATATAAAATAACCTCAAAAACGTTATAGCCACTCATTAGGTACTTGTATTACAAGATATACATATATTTTATACGTGGGAGAGCCATGCTTCGGTACGAATGGGCCGGCTTGACCGGAGAAACACCACGTTCTCACAGAAAACCGGCGTGAGGTCGTCGAGTAGGCAAGTTAACAAAATCCGTTGTGAGAATAGCGTCAGTCGTGTTTTATAGCAGAAATCGTCAGAATCCTTTAAACGTAGCGAAAGTCGTAAAATAAAACTTTTGATCGAACAATAATGCACAAAACAAAATCCAAAAAAATCCACTGCCGTAAGTTGCAAACAAAACAAACAAAACGAAGCGAATGCGGAATGACTTTGACATTTGTTTTTTTTTGCGCTTTCGATTGCCACTTGAAAAAATAACGAGTCGTTTAAAAAAAAAATAGAATCCTATTTTTTAAAACAAACCATTGCAAATCATGATAGCATGGCATACTATTATCATGCAATAAACTATTACGTAATCCAACACCTTCAAAACAAGAAAAAACTGAAAAAACTAATCGGTAACCAGATAATTCCTTTTTCTTACCTAGCAACATTTTAGTTGTTTCCTCAGGACACGAAGTGCCATAATGAGAAAAAAAAACTTACAAGGTAGAAAAAAGCACTAGTGCATAGGAAAACAAACGTGTTTCTATTTATTTATCAATTTCACTATCCCATTGTAAAATAACGAATCGTTTCGTCTTTGGAAATGAAAAAACTGGAAATGAATATTGATGAATATTTCAATCATGTAACAGGCATAAAAGTTCAGGCCCATTTTCGCCCGTCGCATTTCACAAAATCCTCAGCAGGCGTAGCATGGTCAGAATAGAAACGGTTTCTTTCTATGGAAGAATAGACAAAGTGACAGTTAGACAAGATAAAGTGAAAGTTAGATAATGGAAATCCGCCATTTTGTCGATAAAATCTGTTAGTATGTCGATTCTTTTCCATGTCTACTGTCATTATGCTAGCCCTACAGTTATATGTGCAACTAGCTGTCCCAGCAAACGTTGTTTTGCCATTTAAAGTATTTCTACTTCATCAGTTGATACAAAATCTTACCCCCTCTTTTGTCCCCTAAGAGGGGTGGGAGAAAATTTTATGGACCTAATGTTAAGTTGGAAAGCACAGTTAATAATATGAAGTCCAAAGAAAAAAATTGATAAGTACTAAATCTGACCCCCTCTTTGGTCCCCTTAGAGGGGTGGGGGGAAAAATTTTATACACCAGATGTTGAGTTGGAAGAAGACAAATATATCTGCGAAAACCGTATGCAAATCGGATCAGTAGTTTTCGTGTTAAAGAAAAAGTTTGATACACAATCTGACCCCCTCTTTTGTCCCCTTAGAGGGGTGGGGGGAATTTTTTTATACACCAGCTATGTTAATTTGGAAGAAGACAAATATATCTGCGCAAACCGCATTCAAATCGGACCAGTAGTTTTCGTGTGATAGTGGAACAAACATACAGACAGAATGAATGAATGAATGAATGAATCCTTTATTGCATTTACACACACAGAAATTCAAACTTAGTACTATTAAAATAAATACAAAAGGCGGCTTTATTGCTATGCAGCAATTTCTTCCAAGTAACCGTACATAAGGAGGAAATTATTATTATGTTATATAAAAATCAAATAGGCAGTGTGCAAAAACAAACTACAACTAATTAAGTACTTAAATCTAAACAAAAAAAAATACTTACAAAAGATCTAAACAAATTAATATTATACATTATAATACATATTATACCAATAATAATATACTACATAAATACAAATACAATAATATAATATAATAAATACTATACCCAATATATAAATATATTATAATTTCTTATTATCATTAAGATTATCATTAAGATTTGACAAGACAGACAGACAGACAAAAAACTAACCACATTTTGGGCTTCTATAGCGATGTAGAGACACCCCCCGCTTATTATTTTTTGAATATCTTTAATGTACAGGATTTTGATTTCTACAGTTTTATATAGATTTAATAACTAATAATAAAATTGAAATAAAATTAAGATTTAAGGGTAAGGTAATTTAACCTAACCCTTAAATTTAATTTTATTTCAATTGCTTTTACATTTTATTTCAATTGCATTTACCCCTAGGTAAGGGTAAAATTTAATTTCCCACACAAAAAACTGAAATTTTGGCCTATTTTTGCTCTGTAACGGTACGGAACCCTTCATGTGCGAGTTCGACTCGCACTTGGCCGATTTTATATATATAAAGATATGAACAACGACGACACCGAGTGACATTAAAAAAATCCGTCTTTATCGTACTGTAGACGCTTTTTTATGTGGCTCCCAAATATCTGACATGTTGGTATGTGGGGCGTTCCCACAGTGTGCGGTATGTGAACGGCGAACTAAAATTTCGTACAGTTTAAAATTTTTGGCGTTTAGTTCCACAACTTTTGCCACGGTGGTAAAGTAGTTTTATGTCGTTTATTAATTCCGTAATACCTTTAAGCTTTTCGGTGTAATACTTTTAACAATATAGCGAGTAATATGTATTTTAAAAACGGAGACATACATTTTACACAATAATAAATTTTACACAATATGCATTGAATAGCCTTTGAAAGAATAGAAGGATCTTAGGTCCGTCACAATATTATGACTGCTGTTTGAACATGACAATTATTGACAACAAAAAAGTCTCTGCGACATAAAGTTAATATACCTAGCGGAATAGAGCAACAAACTCGAGCTGTCAAACGTAACCGAAATTGGTTTTCATCTGTGTGAAAAGTATGTGTACACAAGCATGATTGAACATGAATTCTATGAGATCAAATTGTCAACGGGGCTGATCCGGGCTGATAGTGACATCTCGCTTGCTCAGGCCTTTGTTTCTCTATTCCGCTAGGTATATTATTAACTTTATGCTCTGCGACAATACAGCTCCACCTGGTGGGAGGAGGTATGTAGGAAAGTATAAAAAATGAGGGTTGTTGAAATTCTATTTGCCACCAGGTGCCGCGATGTAGCTGTCAGGTATATCGTGTCAAACTGCTGTCATATTATGTCATATGATGTAGCTGTCATGCGTCACGATAAAAATTATGTTCATTTGACACGATAGACGATACATCGCATCACCTGGTGGCAAATAGAATTTCAACAACCCTCAATTTTACGACGGTTTTTGAAAACCCGAGTTCACCAGGCAGCGCTTCGTATAAGACGCCCACCCTCTTTTTTAAAAGAGGTGAAATACCGCTAAGTGAAATATCGAAAATCCTCATCGAATAATTTCGATTTGACACAAATAAAGATGAGACAGCCTTTCTCCTTGTCATAGGCTACTTTGATCGCTGAAAAAAATGTATTCCCGTAGGATTATTTACGTGTGCGAAGTTACGACTGTCTTGTCAGTTGAATATTTAAGGCGCCGCACAACCTCAGCTCGCAAGTCCATTCAAAACTTCTGAACAAACTTGGCAATATCATAGTCGTAAACAAACTAAATAATTCACTGGTCCAAGTTCCAGTTTCAATGCGATCCACGTAAATGAGATGTATTTTGAATTATTGTTGTAAATTTTTAACTCAACTGAGGCTACACAAGCGAGAAATTTGGTGATTTTGGACCTTGAGTTTCAGCCACGACTATTGTCACGATAGTAATTAAACTACATAGTATGACGTGCTATTTAAATATAAGTATTTATTGATATGTATTTTGCAAAAATAAACTATAATTTCAGCCCAAAACAGGGTTGCCTAAAATAGGGAAATTTTAGGTTCCTTTAGTATAATGAGATTTTCTATAATAAATTAAACTAATTTAAAAATCATAATAGAGAGATTGAAACAATTCATCGCTAATTACTTCTCTTTATATTTATGGTGATTTATAAACTGCCTATCGTGACTCCT
Source organism: Plebejus argus (assembly GCA_905404155.3). Classification (NCBI taxonomy): domain Eukaryota; kingdom Metazoa; phylum Arthropoda; class Insecta; order Lepidoptera; family Lycaenidae; genus Plebejus; species Plebejus argus. Next base: position 3,517,656 of record FR989936.1, read on the forward strand.
GAAGAACGTTTTGAATATTTTTTATCGTTAACAAAAGAACCAGTGGGTAACAAAAGAGAACCATTGTAACTCACTTTTATATTCATAAATTCTGAATGGGTGATGGCTTCTAAATATTTTATAATTATGCCATGATATGTTAAATTAATAAACTTATAATCCTGATGAAGTCAATTCTAGTTAAATTTATTTAGAAATTGCCCTAAATAAGTATATCCCATTAATGACAAACAAGTATCATTTTTGCATATGGCCAAAAATCCTTAAATCTGCGTTCTTCAATTGCTTGACCTTTCTAAGAATAGCGATATTGAGTGGAGATTAGTGATGAGCAAAGCAAGACCAAGACAAAGACTCCACCAGTCTTGGTCTTTCTCTCTTTCTCTCCACTGAAGACGCAACCTAAAGCTGGTGCCGTTTTCAGTGAAAGCTGCTTCGGATTCCCAATGACATTATCATCCAAGTATCACAAGTCTTTTTTTATTTTCTTTTTAACCCACTTAAAAAAAGGAGCTTATCAATTCAACGCGTATGTATGTAATATTTCCAGAACTGCCCAGTTTTTGTAAATGTTAGTCTATACCAGCGTCTGAACAAATGTGCCAAATTTCAAAAGTGTAATATGTATGTATGTATGTTTGTGTTCACATATCTCCGGAACTGTAAGTCTGATTTCAATAATTCTTTTTTTTGTACTAGGTATTGTTCAACTTAGGAAACAGTGCAAGTTTCATCAAAATCGGTTCAGTAGTTTTGGAGATAGGGAGTTTTAAGTCTCATTTTGAGTCGGTTTTATCTTTTATTTTTATTTATACAGTTATTTGTCTTCTTTAGAAAGCTTTTTTAAACTCTTTGCATAATTGGTGGATATATAAGTACAATATTATTGTGTAGTGCTCTTAAAGACACCATGCTGCGCTGAATCGCTCTACTAATTGTTATATAAAGTTGCAGACGGAAAAATTTCGAGTTCAAACAGCTGATGCCAAGTGCTGCTAATTCAATCGCGACAATAATTAACTCTACACTGTAAAAGCAAAATAAAATTAAGACAAGATTGCAACTTTGCCATGTGCATTAATGCAGGGTTTCCAAGGTTTTTGACCGAATTTTATCTATTCACTAGAGCTTATTAGTTATTAGCTATGTCCACACTGTGCCTTTTTTTTGTTTATCAAGGGCATGCGTCATAGCGCAATAAACAGCGCACTTGAGACATGCTCGCGATGCATGCGCTCTGAACGTATCCAAAACGTAACAAAATTACCAATAATGTAACTTTAATTTCCATGTTTCACGACCTTTATTTTCACTGTTATCTGGATGATCATTTCGCAACTTTAAGCTTACAAAAATTGACATGTTAATGTAATATATTTTTGTTTATCCACTTACGCGTAATTTCTTATTTTTGGGCTTTTTAACTCATACATTTATTTATTCTTTAATACCTAAGTTGCTAGAAATTTCCGTACGCCAACAACTTTTAGAAGATCGCAGAATTTTTTGGCATTTGGACATATAGAATTTTTTAGAATTATTGTTGCAACAATTTTAGACAACATCATAATTTCTACTTGGTATTTTACTTGTCGTATAGTTGGGACTCGGGTGGCATCGTGACAAATCGTCGCCAGTACCAATAGTGGGATTGTCCAGGTCCCCAGTGATCCGCGACGGCCGCATCGTTTGTCACCCTCCCCCCCTGCCTAACCTAACCCTCCTCCCTCCAACCATTCCCCCTCCATCACTACTCACCTGCAGCCTGCCTTGTTACGTCTACGTCGGATATTGCAAATACAAATGTGTATTATTTTGCCTTTTTATACACAAGATTAGCGTCAAAAGTATCAATTGGCCAGATTATGTCAATCACATGTAAGCTGTGATCTATTGGATGTATTTGGTATAACACGACCAAATTATGTAGGTCCACCACCTCCTTATGAATCAACTTCTTTGATATTAAAATGGTACGTTTTTACGTGTAGCTCGCCTTGAAAAACTTTCACAAACACACGCGAGTAATTGGGCTGTTTGGGTGCCATAAGCTTTTACTTTTTTATAACTTCTAGCCGATTTTGGTCGGTCAGTTTTCAGACACATAGCAATAACGCACTCGCAAAATGTGTGTAACTGACATGACATTCGAGCGTTTGTGATGATTTGGAGTTTGTGGGCGTTTGCCTAATCTTCGCAAGCGTGTTAATGTACCATAAGAATGTATTTCAAGCATTTTCAGTATAACTACATAAAAGTGGACCAACGTAATTTATCTGGATAATGTGAAGCCTAGCCGACAGATCACAACTAACTAGGCTCTACATAAACTCGGGTACGCCATCTGTCTAGTGTCTATGAATCGAAAATGACTATATAGTATAAAACGAATTTGCGAGAAACATCTAGCTAGATTCTAGAAACATCATAAATGTAAATTCGACAAGAAACACGTCATAAGATATTATATCAGTGTACACAAATCCGACTCACCAACTTAGATTGATATTAGTTGAGAACTTGCGGCGCGATCTACACAGTCATCAACATCGTCTCTTTATAATATTATGTACAGTCATCGATTGCCATTTATTTTACTTGAAGAGGAACAATCTTCTATATTTTCATAATATTATACTAGATAATGCCCGCAACTCCATTGCGCCAAAATTAGTTTATCGTGTGGGAACAAGGAAAGGAACAGGAAAAGTATTATATCATGTCCTTTCCCAAGACTCAAGGTATCCCCACGCCAAATTTCAGCAAAATCGGTTCAGTTGTTTGGGAGTGAAGAGGTAACAGACAGACAAACTTTCGCATTTATAATATTAGTATAGATGGGTAATGATTTTAGATAGAATCATGAAATTAAGTTTGTAGCCCATAGCAGGCTGTAGCAGAACAAAAAGATCTAGCTAGATCTTATCCAGGTTTTTTTTTCACCCAATCTCTCAAATACCTCTCAGGTATTTCGGATTTTAAACGAACGAGAAACCTGCAGAAACTATAAATGGTAGCAGATTCCAAGTAAATAATCGAGTACAAGTTTGGGACTGGCGACACCACGCAGCATTTTTGTTGTGCGCGTTCCCTGCCGCGGTGTGCGTCGTCGGCCCTTGTAACGTATGGGACAATATCGGCACAGTGTGACGCAAACGACTCAATATGTCGCCGATCGTGTTTTATGTGACGTCACGAACAATATTTACAACACACACCCCGGCCGGGCCACCGCGTGCAGATTTGTTGTGTTGTAACTGTGTTTTTTGAAGTGAAAACTTCTCTAACGGCACTTTTTGAGGATGGGTAAAAATTGTTAAGCAACCATCAGGATCACCTGATTGAAAATTCGTAGAGGGAGAGTACACCGCCCGCGCGGCGTTAAAAAGGAAGTAATAGCTTGTTACTGTGAAAATGTATGCCTGCCGTTTCGTTTAATGTTCTAGAGATCTGCGGACTGCGACCTGAGAGATCGCGACTAGCTTACTAACTAGATTGTTTTGACATAACCCGACTAAACATGATGTCAAGCATGAATTATTTTCTCTGATACTACATCGTTAATTTACTACATATCGTAAATAATAAAAATAGTGTAAGTAAATTAATATAATCCTTCATTTGATGTGGATTTAAAATATTTTAAAGCTTAGTCCTTTAACATTAGTTTAACTCATTAATAATTCGCTGGCAACCGTAGCGTAGGATTTATACAGTACAGAATTTTATTGTAAGTGGAAATAATTTTCATTTTGCGGCCTGTGGTGAGTAACGAGCGACGAGCTAACCGCACCAGCTCCAATTGTTACAGTGGCTTATTAATATTTCTAGAAGCTTCTATCAGCGTTTTATAATAAGTTATGTAAAACTAGATATCGTTCGCAACTCCGTATAATTGTATAATATGTTTTATTGGTGAATAAATAAATAAATTTAAAAAAAATTGAATATCGCGTGGGAACCGTACTCTGTGATAAAAAATATCCTATCAAAGCGCACGGAGTGCGCGGCCAAGTTCCAGCAGGCCGCGCGCATGCCGTGCACTATTTACACGAACGGTTTCGACGCACTTTTGACCCCCTTGTATCTCAGTGCCTATTGCGAGAGCAAAGATAAAATTTTACCTACCTAATTATGTACTAGTACTTACGCAATATACCAAATTTCATACATATAGATTTGTTAGATCCTGAAATATTTCCTTGTAAAAATAGCTAATTTTGGCACTGACTCACTGACCGGTAATCAAAATTCCTAGGCCACTTCCAGTTGTCGTAGCGTTATGAAATTTGGCACACAGGTTGTTTGTTATATGTAGATTAACAAAAAATTAAGAAATTTGAGAAATTGGTCAAGCGTGAGTCGGCTCATCTATGAATTTGAGATAAAAATCGGTAATCAAAACCTCTAGGCCACTTCCAGTTGTCGTAGCGTTATGAAATTTGGCACACAGGTTGTTTGTTATATGTAGATTAACAAAAAATTAAGAAATTTGAGAAATTGGTCAAGCGTGAGTCGGCTTCAAAACCTCTAGGCCACTTCCAGTTGTCGTAGCGTTATGAAATTTGGCACACAGGTTGTTTGTTATATGTAGATTAACAAAAAATTAAGAAATTTGAGAAATTGGTCAAGCGTGAGTCGGCTCATCTATGAATTTGAGATAAAAATCGGTAATCAAAACCTCTAGGCCACTTCCAGTTGTCGTAGCGTTATGAAATTTGGCACACAGGTTGTTTGTTATATGTAGATTAACAAAAAATTAAGAAATTTGAGAAATTGGTCAAGCGTGAGTCGGCTCATCTATGAATTTGAGATAAAAATTAATATGTACAAGTAAATACACTGAAATAAGATGAGGAGGAAAGAAACAAATTGGTATGATTCCTTAAAAAAAGTATTGAAATCTCACCAAAAACATACCTGTTAAAACGGGGCCAAGTTCCTATTCACTAATTGTTCGCCTTAAAAAAGAGTTGAAATCCAATTCAATGCCAAGTTTAGATGCACTTCCAAATCGATCATAATCATCTTCATCAACAGCCTGATCCTAAATACTTCTAAATTTGAACTTGGCAGGTATTCATGCTAGTAGCACTTGATAATGTATAATTTTTAAATTTAAATATAAGATATCTATGTGATTAAATTAACCTGCCAAGTTCAAATTTAGAAGTATTTAGGATCAGGCTGTTGATGAAGATGATTATGATCGATTTGGAAGTGCATCTAAACTTGGCATTGAATTGGATTTCAACTCTTTTTTAAGGCGAACAATTAGTGAATAGGAACTTGGCCCCGTTTTAACAGGTATGTTTTTGGTGAGATGTCCTTTTCCGGGACTCAAATGAATCTGCACGCGAGCAAACTAGTCGGTCCAGCTGCGGTTTGGGCTCGAAGAGGTAACAGACACACAGATACACTTTTGCATTAATAATATTAGTATGCAAGTATGGATTAGTGTTACCAAAAAGGATTATATTGATTTAGTAACAAAACATTGTAGTATCATGATATTATAAAACAATTAAAGGTTTGTTTTCTTGCATCAAATGCAAGTGCAGCTACACAACTACTGTCAGTTAACAACGACTGAACTGATGAAGATGAATTTCGTATAGAAATTTTAGAGATAAAAAAGGACAGAGGATAATTTTTGTTGCGGTTTAATAGCACGATAAACGATTTTGGTACAACGGAATTCATTATACTCTACAGGATATAAAACAAAGATAATACTTTATTGTGTGTATGTGTTCCTTATTTATATAGAGTTTGTTGTGATAATAGCAGCGCTGAAAGACCAAAAATTTTTATTTTCCCATACAAAAGTAAAAAATAAAGTAACTCTTTCAGCGCTGATATTTTCACAGTGACCCCTATATAGGGTACCCATACGTACCTTATTTTATTATCCCTTAATTTTGTTACAACATACATATCAGTTTACGAAAGTATTCTATGCTTCAGCACTCTCCAAGTGCGGTGCCTAATTTTAAGCCGTAATCGCAAATTGGCGTAATTTTAATTCAAAGTGGTATAATAATAATAATAATAATAATAATAAGCGTTTATTCAACAAATATTCACACCACACTACACTAAAAGACATATATTACACAGATACAAGGTACAAAAGATACAATACACTTTGTATTGAATAATCAGACGAACTATCGCCTCAGTTATTATTGGCTGAATTGCCTGCACACATCAATTCCCCAAAATTAACCGTTCCACCGCTTTTGTTGTCCATTATTGAAGTAGAAGCCATCACTGCGGAGTACAATACAATAAAATAACTCCGGCTTTCATGTTACACATTATCAGGTGGTCGTAGATTTAAATATCCTATAAATATCCCGTTTTTTAACATCGTCACTCATAACATACAACATGACTGTTGAGACAATACCGATACTTATGGAGAGTACTCGATTCTCTCTCTGTACTCGATTCTCATTATGATTATGTTATAAAATTAGGTACTTAATTTTTTTCCGAATTTCCCAAAAATAAATGAATCATGGATACTAAGTAAATTACGCGGCTAGGCAAGTAGGCATACTATGCGGCCGGTGCAGAGGCGTGCGCTACCAAAGAAACACCACACAACTACCCCTTCCGCGCACGGTGTCCATGCGTTGGGTAAATAATTATTTAACTTTAAGCTACGTTTACTCAGTGATCAATTGATATTATTTTTTATAGTATTTTTTTTTCAACTAATATAATAGCCAAATATCACGTCCTCGAGTATTGAACATGTCTTACCAGTCACGCAGTATAAGTGTCGCTGCACAAGGGCCACACGCGACAACCACAAACGCCGTTTTAAGCTAGTATATTGGTCGTAAAGTGAATCGTTGTAGCGTGTGGCGGCCAACGATGTCAATATACTTAGATATGTCATACGCCATCAAAACTGTATCAATGTTTTTGCATGCAAAATGTGTATAGAGAAAATATTTTTGTCCTTTTTTGTCTTACAGTAATAGCATAATATAATATGTACTACTTTCTCTTTCACTCATTTCAAGCTTTCAATGCTGCATATTTTACGTAATCAATGCATTAAACACGTCCGACTATCACCGCGTCCTAACACACACTGCTCTCAAATGAGCTCACTCATTTCGAGGGTGACACATTTTTGCGCTGACAATTGTATGGAATGCCTCTTCTAAAGGTTATAATTCTATGGTGGCGGCCACCGGCGTCAAAAAATTTATGAAAACTACAGGAAATATGCCAGTAGCGGCGTTTTGTGGTCGTGGCCGGTGGCCCGTGTGCCCCAATAGGTAAAGATTTTTGGAGTCCAAATCAAACACAGGGCAAATCAAAATACTATTTTATAGTGTCCTAGGCGATGGACCAGAAATGCGTTAATGTTTTAGTAGAATCAGGGTTCATTTATCACGACAAGGCCGATTACGTCGCGAGAAGAACCTATCCCAATTCCCAGGCATACTGACATTCGAAGAGTGGTTATTTCGCTCGGAGTAAAATATATTCTACATCTGGATGCAAAGGCTTTATTATCCTTATTATAATTCCTTATTATAATATTATAAATCCGGAAGTGTGTCTGTTTGTCTGTCTGTCTCTCTGACTGTCTGTCTGTCACTTCGTCACACCCAAAAAACTGAACCGATTTTGCTGGGTACGGAAATGCCTTTTCTCCCAGAATAATGAACGGTTCCCGCGCGATAAACTAATTTTGGCGCAACGGAGTTGCGGGTGTCATCTATTATTATTATAACCAGTAGTGGACGGAGATAATGCCTGGTAGACATGGAATATTAAACTTTTAGTAATTTACAATAATTAACTTCTTGTAAAATTCCTAAAACCATTTCGCTAACAAAATGTTCCATGGCGGTATGTCGCTCAAAAATACTTATAATAATTATTTCAAAGTATTCTTACATGTTTTGTATGTTTGTTTCATGAAACATTCAATTCAATAATGCATTACATACAAGTTATGAAACGATAGATTGCGTGATCTATGACACGCTCTTAAGGTAACTTTCCGATCCTTGCCACAAGCAACCGCGACCGACAAAAATTAAAATAAAATGCCACTTTATGACCTGGCTGGGTTTAATTTTCTACCGACATTCGTCTGGCGACCAATGCCGCCTTTGTAATGGCGTACAGCAAAAGAAACCTACAATTTTGGTCATAAAGTGGCATTTTAGTTTCATTTTTTTCGATCGCGGTCATTTGTGGCAAGGATCGGAAAACCACCTTTAGCTTACAATAAAGTAAACAAGAATATTTGTGTCTTTCTTTTCTCAGAAAATGTATTAAAATAATTGAATTAAAATGTTTTCGCGTATAAATAATTAATAATTATAATTCAGATATTTTATCCTAATGTGTACTCACATATTTTATGAATGCTTAATTACAAGTACAAATACGTCCCGTCTCGAAAGCTCAAAGCTTTTAAGGTAAGGGAAGCTTTTAATAAAATTAGCGAAAAAATTATTCGTCACAAAGGTTACGGAGCTTACGCAAAGTTCGAAATTCATTACTTCCTTTGACGCACAATCATTAGCTCGAAAGGTTTTTTGATAAAATAAGCTTTTTGTTCTTAAGAAAATTATTTTTCACCTGACAGGTGCACCTGGACTTTATAACGAAATTTTTTCTTTTTTTACTCTAGGTTTTATGTTAACCATCATTAATATCAAAGAGCATCCGTGGCCTAGTGGACAGACCCTTAGGTTCGCACTCGAGAGGGTGCAGGTTCGATCCTGGGTGGAGGCGTGTACCAATAAGACATTTTCAGATCTCAAGTATACATATAATACGAACTCTCATAAATAAAAATATCGCTAGTAAACCCGCAAATGGGTAGTCACAGACGTATTGACCTGAGGGTGTAGTGCGAGTTTTATTCGATCATACGCATCGAACACGTTAACGCGAATTTGTATGGGATCAAAGCAGCGCCATCTACTGGCTAACGTGAATACTGCTTTGATCCCATACAAATTCGCGTTGACGTGCTCGATGCGTATGATCGAATAAAACTCGCACTACACCCTCTGTTCAGTGTTTATTCCTTTGGGCTAGGCCGACTATGTTGTGAGAATTCCGTATGAGCTTGGGCAACCAAACCGACATTTAAAATTAATGTCCTAGGTACTAAAATATTTGCTTCGCTCTGAAAGTTGGTACTGTATGAACCATCCACATCATAATAATATGAAAAGCCTGAGTTGTATACTTACAAAGTACTCGTATAAGGCTATATTATAATATATATATTATTTAGTAAGTACACGTGATTAGTTTTATCAGCTATCGAGAAGTCGTTACCAAATGTTTACAATCACTTTATCTAAGTTCTAACCACGTGATAATTACCCACCCTCCATCGGTATTCGTATCACGTCAGCCCATACAAAGCGATTCGTTAATAACCCTACTCTATAATTATTGGGCTAGATAGCTGTGATTGAGAGCAAACTCAAGATTATTAGCTAAAATCCGAACTTTGTGAGGACTCACGTCGTCACACCTTGGATGACTGATGTATATCTCATTACCAGATTTGTAACATTTCTGAGGGTCCTATAGTATTACGTCAAAAAGGACAGTTTTTGCAATATAGCCCCTTAAAGCACAAATCAATAAGCGTGATAGTTTTTCCGTAAAGTGTACCACAAAATGTAAAGGTTGTGTGTGTATACTAGGGTTCGCTTCCCTCGCCCTGATTAGGCTCTTGAGCAAGAAATCTTAGGCCCGTATAAATAAATAGTCAGTACCTACTCAAGATGCATCTCGGTCTCAAAACACTGTTCAGGCTCTGTGATCGGTTGGCTGTCAAAATTTGGACAAATCACAGAGCCCGAACCGCGTCTTGAGACCGGGTCGTATCTTAAGTACAAGTTGTATTGTATATTATATATTGTATATTATATAATATTATATATTGTATTGTATTGTATTGTATTGTATTGTATTGTATTGTATTGTATATTATATATTATATATTGTATTGTAGTTGTACCGACTATTTATACGGGCCTTAGTAACCTATTGATGCGTAAAATTAATTTTAATTGTAATAAATCTTGTTAAATGTTTGTAGTACAAAATTACCGATTATTATATAGGCATTGAATACGGTTGAACCCAAAACTATCCAGTGTCTTTTCAAGTCTATCCAACTCTTCATACCAATTGGTCAAAGACAGAAAGACAGACACGCTATAATATAATATTAGTAAGGGTAACATCCTTTTAAATGTAAATAACATGTAAACTATTTCAAGAAAATAAATCCTGTAAAATGTGTGGATCACTAGCTGTACCGAGTAGAAAGACGAATGTCGCCTAGTACTGCTAAACTAGTACACAAAAATAGTTTATTCTAGTAACCGGTTATTCTAGCGCTGGCGTGATTTAAAGAACCATTGACGACTGAACGTTCCGCCGCGGCCGTGCCCGCTGTATCAGAAACTCATACGAGGTGCTAAAATGGTGCGGTTTAAAGCACAAGATAAAGCGGATTAAACTTAGTTAAACCTCTTCAATTTTTTCTAGATCACTGTTTACTTTTTTTGACAAAATAAGAGGCAAATTAGTAAACAAATTGCCAGATAAAAAGGCCGTTCATGTCAAGTCATCACAACTCAATAAATTGTAGATATTGTGTGTTTTATCCGCATTTTCTTATATTGTGCTTATAGACCTTGCTCCCTCTCCACGTTAGGGCACCGTGAAAAGCCAATATCGCCACCATGATAATGATATTATATTAACATATGGGCGATCATAGGTGAATATCTCTGCAGATTCGTACTTTACAGCTATCTTAATATTATATTTCATTGTTATTCTTTATCTTTCACTGCGAAAAAAATTAAATTAAATTACAGTATTGAATGAATTGCATAACGCAATATATTATATTGCGTTATGCATTGTCCCGTCGCGTTTCGTTTCGTAAACAGTAAATACGTTATAGTGAATTTGGAGGTATCCAACAAAACTTAATCGTCACAGACTGTAACTTGTGCCAAACCCCAAGTACAGTCGTAGTCATTCGTCCGAATAACTGATATGAGGGAAGTTTTGAATTGCAAAACTACCGCCGCTACGGACAAGCGTCAATGATACGTTTCGACTTTTGTGCTCAATTGTACATCGGAGCATACTTCTTGAAAAGATTTTCTTTAATGTGCGAATTTAAGTTCACACATAAAGCTTATTTATATGTGGGAGAAATTATATGTTTGAACATTTTTAAGAATGTTGCAATATATTTTTAATATTATACCAATAATTACAAAAGTAAACTCACATAAGTCGTAATAGAACATTTTTCGATTCTCTACTTCGCTAATTTCTCCCGCTCTCCTCGGAATTTGGAAGGCATTATTTAAAATGTCTTTAAATAAGTCAGATTCTTAAAGCGGGACCAATTTTCCTTATTGCTCTCGGAGGCGCTAATGGTATCATTTTAAATAACGACAATATTCCGCTAAAACTCGATTGTGAGTATTCGAGACGTTTCCGAAGGTTTTTAATTCAAGTATTTCTGATGAACGAAAAATACTGTTTACAGCCGTTAATTGTAACAGATAGAGTCCAATCGACGACTCATTAGGGATAATTATTTGGATTTCATTTAAAAGGAGATTGTTTTGTTTATTTTGTCTTGTTGACAATAATTTAGTTGAGACAAAAGAGAAAGTTACCACTTTATTTAAAGTTATCTAACTTAAACCAAATTCATAAATTAAAGTTCACTTACCACTCAATATTATAAGAGTGGTCGTAAGGGCTGATTTTTAAATCGTTAGTTTTAATCTAAGTAACAAATAAAGCACTTTGAACTTTGATATTATATTCCGTATGAAAAAATCTTGAAGTGTCAATTTATATACCTCAGGTATATGTAGAAATTACTTTATTTTTACTTCAAAAGATTTCAATAATATTTAATTTACTAATGTACTTATTTTTATTTTACGATTCAATAGTAAAGAAAACCTTAAAAGCTTCGTGTGCTTTTAGCAATTTGTAGTTACGGAGTGTTTTAAGTGCTTCTGAGAAAAAAGCTTATGTCATATTTTAGAGAATCTTAAATTCCTGGAACATTCTGATCTTGATATAAGCTGCTTTTTGCTTTCTAAAGTAGCCGTCGTAAAATACATTATTTTCTAATAAAAATACTTTACTTCAAAAAAGGAGGTTATCAATTCGACGCATATGTATGTAATATTTCTAGAACTGACCATATTTTTGTATATATAAGTTAGATGGTATCAGCGTCTGATACAAATGTGCCAAATTACAAGTGTATGTATGAATGTAGATATGTATGTATGTACTATGTATATTGTATGTATATTTTTTATGTTTTGTGTTCGCATATATCTGGAACTACCATTCCGATTACAGTAATTCTTCTTTTGTTGTACTAGGTATTCTTCAACTTAGGGAATAGTCCAAGTTTCATCAAATATTCTCAATTCTCTAATTCTCAATTACGTACAATTTTGAAGTCGGTTTTATCTTTTTAAAATACAGTTTTGTTGTGTCGCTGTGTGCTCTACATTTACGCCCAATTTTATCACAATCAATTTTCGCATATCAATAAAATAAAATATTAATAAATAGTTATGTCATGTTTTTTCATGATTAACGATTAGCTGCTTTCGCTCTGATCGATACCACGGTCTCACATAAAACAGCTATGAATCTTTCGCGAAGCGAGTGAGCTAACTTAAAATAATAAAAATGAGTTTCACGTGTAGCTCTGGATTTGCAAATATCCATAAACAGCGACGATTATTTACCATCAAGTGCTCCGCCTGCTCGTTGCAAATATCCATAAACAGCGACGATTGTTTACCATCAGGTGCTCCGCCTGCTCGTTTCCTTTTTAACCAACTTCCAAAAACGAGGGGGTTATACGTTTGTGGGAATAAGCGTGGAGGCCCAAAGGAAGATCTTCCGACCGAGCGAGGTGGTATGCCCGGTCAGGCCGGAGCCCACGTGTTACATATCAGCTGTCGTATATATACTGACGCGCTTAGAAAACTTCGATAGCGCGATGCAGGAATGTTAGGCGAATTGTGGGTACCGCCACACGTTCGTCTGTGGATATTTTTTTTTAAATACAAGTAGCATTGAGGTGGGCGCGAGGGCGAGGATGATGAAAAATCCAATCGACTAAAACGCTTCCCTCTCGGACGCTTTAGTATTAAAAGACTGTATAAAAACATGGGCAATTTTTTACTTGCACTCATTTATTCAAAGGGTCTACAACATAACGTTGCGATTAACACGAAGGATCCCGTATTAGCATTTCAAATTGAGCGCTCGTCTTGAGGGCCGGTACTTCGGCGCGATTCATCAAACTCTGTAGCATTGACGTACCATAGACGGATGTCGCATTCGTGAAATTACGGCGAAAACCAGGCGGCAATATATTATAATAATTAGTAATTTTAATGGTACGATAGTCTTTAGACCAGTGGTTCTTAACCTTTTAGTCATGAGGGACCATCTTACCAAATGTTTGTCTTGCCGGGTACCAACCTGTTAGTTCACCTAAATTAAGGGTGGTTCGATAAAGAAACAAGCACAACTATAAAAAATTATAAAATTAGCACTCATTTTTCATTTGGCACAAATCTAAAAGTTAGAGATTTTAATTTAATGTGATTTTTGTGCCTGATTACTCTGTACTAACTTCTGAATTCTCACGTATTATTAGGATGGCTTCGCGGACCACTTGGAATGCCTTCAGGGACCACAAGTGGTCCGCGGACTACCGGTTAAGAGCCACTGCTTTAGACTAAGGTGACGACCTGAGTGGATGAGCGTGTCGGTAGCTAAGGCCGGGTGTCGCGGGTTCGAATGCCGCCAACGGAACAAAAAGTTTTCAAAAACAAACAAGAAACAAAAAGTTCCTGGGTCGTGGATGTGTATTAGATATGTGCACCATATAGTTAAAATCTTAAATATATGTAATATGTATAGTTTACATATAATAACATACAACGGACACATATTTAATACTGTCTTATGTGTCCGTTGTCTGGTAACTACCTACTGTCCGTAACACTGCCTGCCCTCAGGTACTTACCTCGGGGCCAAACTAATGTGGTGTGAAGGGTCCATAGATTAAAATAAAATAAAAAAATTCGTACCTCTACCATATTTATGCTACTAGATCCACTTCGAAACATTTCTTAGCGTTTTATTTGCACTTAGCACGATGTAATAATGTGCGTACATTAACTATTGGCCTAAGCATCACGGAAAGCAACAAGGTAAATTAGCGAAACTTGTCCAATAGCTTTCCGTTAGTCTACTAGTTAAGTATATACATATAACATATTACATTCTTAAGGCCCTCTAGACCAAGCGAAATAGGCATTTAGCGCAACCAAGAGTTGCCCGCGATTGTCGCAAAGCGAGCCGCGCGCCTACGTCGCCGGCGTGAACTTACATGAACCCACCCGGCAAAGTGTCACAGTGTAGTCGTGTCGGCAGTAGGTCAACTTATTTTATTATTTGTATTAAAAAAATATAATAAAATCTAAAGATATATAACTGTTTTAATGCAACACATAATTTGAATAGATATTTTAAGGAGGTACCTAAGTACAAAATGCAATTTTTATTCAAATTTTATTCAATTATTTTTACAGTTTCTATGCAGTGTGTTCTGTTACAAGTATAAAAACACGCTTTTTAGGATTCCGTACCCAAAGGGAAAAAACGGGACTCTATTACTAAGACTTCGTTGTCTGTCCGTCTGTCTGTCTGTCTGTCGCCAGGCTGTATCTCAAGAACCGCTGTAGCTAGACTTCTGAAATTTTCACAGATTGTGTATATCTGTTGCCGTCATCCCTTTTTTCTTTGATTTAAAAGGGATGACACTACGATGTTACCACTTTTAAATTTCTTCACTTTTTTGACAGATCACAGACAGTAAATTCGGCTAAAATTAAACGCGCTCCACACTCTCGGCAAAACTACACGAGACTTGCCGAATACGAATACGAATACGAAAATATATGCAAATTATTATTTTTTAACAAAAAATTAAAACTATTTTAATTTCGTCATAATTTCAAAACTAAACGTCCAATTTTAATCATTCAAAGACCAAATTTTATCTACATAAACTGTAATTAGTGATGAAATAATTTATTTTGGTAAGGATTAATAGCATAAGTAAAATAAACGGTTTAAATGTAGTCCAAAAATGCAAGATTTTTAAATAAAAAATGGTTATTGTGCCTTGGTTATGTACGGTATGGATTGAGAAAAAATACAACATGCAATTACTAATTACTTATAAAGTTTTTAATACTGAATTAAATTTAATAAAATATAACATTATACTTATTTATGTTTTGAGTAAATAATATCAATACCACACTAAATAGACATACATTTAAAATTTAACAAAGTTGACCATGCGTGAACTTGGACCCGGTTGTGGTTCAGATATAGATGACGATGTGCATAATATACTGGGCTGAATATTTTCTTTGTCTTCCAATGCCAGATCCCTAATGGGCATACCACGTTCGTGTCTGCTGTCCACTAGTTCTGAAAGCAAGCATTTCATGTAAAATTGTACCAGCTTTGGCTCCATATTTTTCTTCCAGAATCAAATAAATTATTATGCCGCCCTTTTTCTTGTAGCTCTCTCAGAAGGAAATTTATATCAACGATTCGACGTCCTGTAACAGGATGAAAATCATCTTGATTTCTAGCTTCCTCTTCCACAGTAAATACATCACGAATATTTTCCATTCCACTGTAACAATGAATGAAAAATAATTAGGCTTTTGTATAATAAAACTTACTTTACACTAGATACAACATGCAGACAGTGATATCACTTTTAGCTTAACTACCTATGTACTAGCCTCCGCCAGTGGTTTCACCCGCATCTAGTGGGAACTACTTCGCCTATACCAAGATAAAAAAGTTACCTATAGCCTTCCTCGATAAATAGGATAATATAATATTCTAACAATGAAATAATTTCACAAATCAGTCCAGTAGTTCCTGAGATTAGCGCGTTCAAGCAAACAAACAAACTCTTCAGCTTTATAGTTTTCCTTACTATACAGGGTGCAATTAAACCTTTCTGCCAAACTTTGATGTATTGATCCTTGTTAAAAATAAAAATACACGTATTTTTTTCTTTTATAATCACTCATTACTAAAATGTTGAGAAATAGCTTCCGAAAGTTATCCTCAAAACACTACAATTAATGGACACGACGCGTCGCCCGCGCGTGCCGTGCCCCCGCGTCACCCCCGCTCATTCCTCCGTGCCACGAGTGACCGGTCTGCAATGATTTTAAATGGGATAAAAATATATGTTATTAAAAAACTAATTTTTTTTTGTTAAATGGACTTTGGTAGGAAGGTTTAATTGCCCCTGTAGTTGTTCACTCATTAAGGAAAATTATGGGAAAGGGAATTTTTTTAATAATACTCACTGAATAAGTACTTACACAAAAGTGGTTTGCACATCAACAGGTACAAGTGTCACAAGAGAGTTGTCGGTGTTATCAACTTCACTTGCACTGGTGCTTGGCATTGCTTCATCGTGTCTGAAATAAAGACCATGATGAGAAAAAATAGACCAAACAATAAGTTTCTTTTTTAGTCGCTAGACAAATTTCACCGCGTCGCCGCGCCGCGCGCCGCCGCGAAAATATTATGCAATATTATATCGGCGCGCCGAGTGAGCGAGAGAGATAGTCATATTGTGTGCGCGGTAGGCATTCGCACACAGACGCATAATCAATTTTACATTGCGGCAGGCGCGGTCCGTAGGGGGGGGGTCACAGCGGACATGACCCCCCCCCCCCCCCCAAAATCTAAGGTCAAGTTGAAAATCTCAAAATCTTGCCAAATACCTAATAAAAGGTAATTTTAATATGCCAATGCCAACAAATTTTTAGTATAGTGGGTGACCCCCCCCCCCAAAATTTCAGGCTGCGACCGCGCCTGCATTGCGGTACACTTAGGTACTTACATTACATTTATGTTTGTTTTGGAGGCATACATTCCCTTGAACCGTTGTTTCGATGCACTGCAACAAAAAGAACCGCATTACAAAATAATACTTAGGTATCTATTGTTATCAAGTTATCCTACTGGAAATATTACTTTCAAATATAGGTAAAATAAAATGTAAAACTGTATCTTCCATCGATTTAGTATCTTCATAAAAATCATGACAATACACATTACAACAATAATGACAAATATTCTACAATAATTTAGAAAATATATTATTGATAAATGCATCCTGAATGAAGTAGGTCTACAGTCTACACAGCGACACATCAAACTATAAGTTCCAGTATAATGCGACCTGGCTTTGCATAATATAAATATTCCTCGTATAATGAGAAATCCGCATAAATTGGTTTTTTAGCTTGATTGGACGCCGGGCGGACGTAAACAAATAAAATAGTAAACAAACTTACCTGGTCTCTTGTCTAACCTTCCGCACTTTATATCCGGCTAAGTTCTTCCTTTTATTTTTATTTGCCATAATTCCGTTCACAAATACAAAGAAACAAAACAAACTGACTTTCCTACACTGCGTTGGAAACGAAAGAATTGTTCGATAAATATTACGCGGGTAGTTCTGAGCAGTGCATATAATATATTCTGTGGCCGTGCGCTAACAAAACTGACATAGGTCTGTCCTCATCAACACCTAGCGGGCGACTAAAATGGCGTACGCACGTTACGTAAGCCGCTGCATTACAATATTCTTCTATCATTTCAATAATTAAACTAAAATGCAAAATGTAACCACATATTATTCTTCTTTATGTTATGAGCTTTTCGTAGATATGATTTTTGAAAGTAAAACTATCATATGCTTCACGTAAAATAAGAAAAATATCACAAAATATTCGAATTTAGCCTCCTCTTCGGAGTTATTTTTGATCGAGCGAAGTTTTCGATATTATGTTTCGAACCACAAATTGTCAAAGTACATTAAGTAAACAACAATGTGTATTTTTTTTGGCTTTTAAAAGTCACTATTTGTTTGTTTATTATTGATTCAAAGTTATGTAAAATTGGGTCTATAGGGCCTTAACTGTTTTGTTTAACTTTTTCTAGTCTGTCATTTAAATTCTCGTTTCACGCCCGTGGTGGAGTAACGCTTGATTATGAATGCGACGTCCTTAACTGTAGTACGTCGGTGTGGAAAGATAAAATTGTTATCATTGTCTTATTGACGGGCGACTTTACGACATTTGTTCCCCGGTTAATTGAAATTCGCGTTTGAATCTTTAAACTTAATTGAATGGCCGCCCTTCGTTACGACGATTCGTTTGCATCTCATTTGTTTTATTATAAAATACTTTACTCTTTTTTAGTGACAACATCAGTAGTACCTACGCCGATATACAATGATAATATTTTATTCTGGGTGCTTAATATAATAAAGATACTTACAAATAAATTTTTATTCAACAAATCGCGCGGAAGTACAGACTCTGCACTGAACACCATTATTGGCCACCATAATATTATACTGAGAGGCCGCTCGAATCTAAAATATAGAATAATAGAATAAGAAGATGCAATGATTTCTAAAAACGTAATGTCATGGAGAATCCAAATTAGAGAATCCAAAAGTTTGATGTAGTCTACTTAGGTTAAAATTTAATTTTTAAAATTTGTTACCCGTAGTCATTGATCTAAACTGAGTAGGTAATTAAATCAATCTTGTCGGAGATATAGATAGAGCATCCGTGGCCTAATGGTTAGAACTTTGGTTCGCACTCGCAGAGGGTGCAGATTTGATCCCGGATGGAGGCGTGTACCAATGAGACATTTTCTGATCGCTCGTACGGTGAAGGAAAACATCGTGAGGAAACCCGCACATGGTTGGTCCCAGACGTATCGACCTATTCTTTCCTCTGGACTAGGCCGACTATGTGTGCTTGGGCAACCTAACGGACATTTTAATCTTGTCCTAGGCACTACAGTTTTTGGGTACTTCGCTCTGAAAATACTGTATAAATCATCCACTATGGACGCAAAGGCATAAATCTTTTCAGTAAGGAGCCGCGAAAATTTTCCATTTTCATATATCAATTTTTTGGCTCATGACGATTGAGTGACAAACATATATAGATTTTCTGTGAGACCGTACAGTACACACGCCTGCCACTCACATGATTTCTACATGAAAAATATGAGAAACTCCACTTTAATATTAAAATTTATTTTAAGCTGAAATGTTCGAGAATTTTATAGGGATGCTGAAAGTCATAAAATATGCGCAACTCTAAATTATTCTAAGCAAGGCGGAAATTCGAAGCCCAACTTATCTCAGCCTGTATCGAGTTCTATAAAATGCTAATAAAAAAGTATCGAATACTACCTATACAAGCAAGTAAAGCTGCGTACAGACTATCCTATAAATGCTATAATAGCAAAAATAATAGTACACTAAATGACGTCCGCAAGTCCCTTGTATCCTAAGTCCTTTCCAATGACTTAAATAATTTCAAATCAATTTTAACCAAAAAAGGTTCAGCTGTATAAGCATGATGAGATAATTGAACAACATACAAACTAACAGACAGACAGACATACACTTTCGCATTTATATTATTAGTATCAACAGACCAATCCTGGTCGATGGAACAAAGCACAAAACCAATTCTGAGGCAAAAATAACTTGAACAATATAATTGGAGTTAATTCAAAATATTGGGTACATAAATCCGCGCGAGTTCTCATTAGATGAAACTTGGGCTAATTGTGTTTTGCATTTAACGCAAGGGTAATGTGAGTTTAGATGAGAGCCCCATTCGCCTGATTTAGTAATAAACATACACACACCACGTGCAATTTGCACGTAATTGAGTGACTTTCAAAAGCACTCCGAAAATTCGTATGGAAAGGTTAAAAAACCCCCAAAGAGAATAGAGGGTGTTTTCGGTTATAAGTTTGACGTGTCTGGCTAAGGGCCTGTTTCACCACTACCTGATAAATTGCCGAATAGGCTATCCACAACTTTATTGACAGACTCTCCATGCTGTCAAGTTAATTGGTGGATAGCCTATTCGATACTTATCAGGAAGGCCCTAAATAATATGTTACATATAAGTCCAAGATAATTTGTTTCCTAGAACACGTTCAAGTTATAACTTAATAATCTTCGATGGTATTATAATACCATCGAAGATTCATAGATGGTGTCACCCATGTCATTTGATGGGGCTATGATAATTCAATGTTAGTGATCTGTCAGGTGGGTTTGATATAACGCGACCACATCACGTAGGTCTACCATCTGCCAATAAACAACTTTCTGATAGTTAATTTATATTGCCATCAAATGAAACAAAACAAAACGAATACAAATAACCATTATGCCGACCACAAAAAGTTGTCAGAAACAATTTCGACCTGTCAAAGTGGACGAAAAAAATAATATTAACTCAAAAAAATGGAAACAATTAATCAGGGTGAACATTAGTCATCGTGCGAGTGACTGTCGCGACTCGATTGGAGTCCGAGATATCGAATCCATCAAACTCGAGATCTCGAGACTGCGGTCGAAACTCAAGACCTCGAGATCTCGAGACCGCGGTCGAAACTCGAGAACTCGTATAGTTCCCATTATGACGGAAAAGTGTCGTCAAAACTTCCTCCATCTAATACAGACCGATCGCTTTTGATTAATGCTTTCTTTTCTACATTAACGGTTATAGATGCGATATCGACACTTACTGTAACGAGATAAAGTTTAAATTGGCAAAGTTATAGATGGAAGATAAAATGGAACTACTGTGGGTGGTCATTTACAGATTTCATATCGGGGGTTTTCTACGTCATTTGTACCAGCCATGTTCAACTTGAGTGGACATATTTTTACTTTAGGATTTTATCTTTCTCAAAGCGTTTAACTAATAATAGGTACCTATAGTTTGATGAACTTTTAGGGTCAATTCAGATTTCAATATCAAGAAGCGTTACAAAGCATTTAATAATATTATTTTTTATTTAACATTAAATAAGCCATGCATATAATATAGAACAGGCACCGCCAGCGGCAAATCTTCTTGTGTGTAATTAAAGTTCAGCATGCGCGTGTCGATACGCATGACGTTGCAATGTGTGACCCTTTGTGTACTACTGAATTTATTAAACGTAATCGGTTTATTATAGATGGTAGAAGTAGTTTTAGTTCGTACTAGAAAAAATTAGGGGTTCATTTATCAGCCCCCCGATGGTTGCTCGCCTTGTCGTGGCGGTGGGGCTCTAGCAACCGCGGCTTGGACAACCGCGGTGAAGCAAAGAGGCAACCAGGGCCGGCCGGTGTCGCCGCCTGGCCCGAGGAGGGCGCTCCCAGCGGACTGGAGGAGTCCGCTGCTGTTGCGCACCGAGGTGGGGCCGCAGAGGAAGAGGCAAGTAGGTATTACGGTGCGCCGCTTGCCCTATCCTCTGCGGCCGAGGACGGATCGCGGGGGGGAGAGGCATTGTGGTAGGTTGCCGCTCTCCCTATCCCCCCTGCGAGCTGGTGGGGCCGTTCCGTTTGAACGGCATTGGTGGGGCCGCAGAGGAAGAGGCAAGTAGGTATTGCGGTGCGCCGCCTGCCCTATCCTCTGCGGCCGAGGTGTGGTCGATGGCAGAGCCACAGACCTGATCTGCCACATGGCCTCCAAGTAGCAGACTCGGGGGGCGTCTGCTACAGCCCTGGTGGGGGCCGAGGAGGAGGGCGCACGTGTTGTGCGCCCATCGTGGAGTCTTCGGACCGTTGGCGGGGTCGCGGATGTGTGTATCGTTCCCGTGGCCCCGTCAAAAGGCGGCGTGGCGGAAGATGGGGGGGGGGGGGGGTTTAGTGGGTATACCGTGGTCTCATTAGCTACGGGAGTCCCACATCACCGCTCGGGTCGCCCCCTGCGCCTGGGTGGTATGCGTAATGCATTTCCCCCTCCGGAAAAAAAGGGGTTCATTTATCAGGGTTCCACAGAACTGCTTTTATAACATTATTGAGTGTTTGATCAATCATACAATGAATCATACGAATAAAAATACTCATTTTTTTATAAAAATAAGGATTAAATATATTTTATTTATAAAATTTTATAAGATCTAGGAGGGTATATTTATAAACTCAATCAATAAGATGATCAAAATAAAATTTCGAAATAAATAGAACTAACACGACGAAACACCCGAATTCGTGTTCCTTTGATCAAATGTTTAAATAGCTTATTCATAATCTGAGCTTTCAAACACTCTACACACGTCGAATTCTTAATTTCGAATTGAATCAGTTGGAACGTTCATTCGTTTCAAAGAGGATGTATGTTTCTAATTCAAAAATAAATGATTTTTTTTAATACAGTGCCACGAGAGCCGTAAAATTTATAAAAAATTAAAAGAAGCGTGTAGTAGCGATTACCTCTAGATAAAAAGAAGTCTAAGTTCTTTCCGTATTCTTTTTATTTACAAAATTTCATAAAAATAATTCCATTCTTTTCGGAACCTGTTTGATGCATAATAACTATCATTTCCACTGTCTAATATAAGCAATAAGTAGAAATAAATGATGGCCAATTGAGTGTACGGATTGGCTAATATTACGAGATAACTGCCTCGAAGCACAAGCGTTTATTACGCGTAATTTTCTTTAAAGTGCCCGACATCTAGTACTTTACTAGTCTAATCGTTTCAAAGCCTTAACTACTAATACTTTTTTTACGAAAAACGGAACAAAACGGACAGATTTTTGTCGCCACTAAAAACGTGGCAGGATTAAAATGTACATAGCAGCAAGTTGAAGTAAAACACAAAGTAAAAACTCCTTTAGATACACCAAGGGCTAGAGAAATGAAAAAAAACTACTTGTAATATCTACTACTGTCTCCCTTACCTCAAGCCTAAACCGCAGAGCTCGATAGAGATTAGAGAGTAGAGACAACTGCAGAAAATCAACGATTCGTTGTCCCCTGATTTTTTTTTTATTAAATCGGGCAAACAAGCAAACGGGTCACCTGATGGTAAGCAACTACCGTCGCCCATGGACACTCGCAACATCCGAAGAGCTGCAGGTGCGTTGCCGATTTCTTCCGATTTAAGTACTTTTTAGGGTTCCGTAGCCAAAATGGCAAAAAAGGAACCCTTACAGATTCGTCATGTCTGTCTGTCTGTCTGTCTGTCTGTCCGTCCGTCCGTATGTCACAGCCACTTTTCTCCGAAACTATTAGAGCTATACTATTGAAACTTGGTAAGTAGATGTAGTCTGTGAACCGCATTAAGATTTTGATGCAAAAATGGAAAAATTATTAAAAATTTTAGGGATCCCCATAGGTACAACTGAAACAAAAAAAAATTTTTTCATCTAACCTATGCGTGTGGAGTATCTATGGATAGGTCTCCAAAAATCATATTGAGGTTTCTTATATCATTTTTTTCTAACCTGAATAGTTTGCGAGAGAGACTCTTCCAAAGTGGTAAAATGTGTCCCCCCCCCCCCCTCTAATTTCTGAAGTAATGATAATTCTACAAAATATATATGATGTAGATTACTATAAAAACTACCAACGAAAATTGGTTTGAACGAGATCTATCCAGTAGTTTTTTTTTATACGTCATAAATGGTAAACCTTAATATAAATTTCATTAAATCGACTGAAATATAAAAATCAAAAACCTTTTAATTTCATAAAAATAAACCTTATTGCTTCTGCGGAACCCTTCATGGGCGAGTCCAACTCGCACTTGGCCGCTTTTTTATTTTAAAATTAAAACAGAAA
Organism: Plebejus argus; assembly: GCA_905404155.3. Lineage (NCBI taxonomy): Eukaryota > Metazoa > Arthropoda > Insecta > Lepidoptera > Lycaenidae > Plebejus > Plebejus argus. The sequence goes on from FR989936.1 coordinate 3,541,466, forward strand.
TTAAAACAGAACAGAACATCAACAGCGGAAAATCTGGCCTTTTTTTTTGGTTTTTGAACGTTCATATTATCTTTTTTAATAATTAAATTATAAAAAAAAGAAAACATAGGGACATGCTAATAGTGGTCATAGATATTCAGGAAAAAAATATAACTTTACCGGCATTATCCAGGGAGGAAACAGGGGACAACGTTTGTAAGGAAAAACGTCTCTCGAGCAGCGGGTCGGAGCTGCCAGTACACAATGCTTTAGAAAGGTCAGCGCTTGATATTTTAGGCCTTTATATCCAAATTGCTTGTCGCCTTAAAACTTTGATATTTGCCGTTATATACATGCGTAAATATCTTCAGATATTTCAGCAATTAAAAAAATATTATTTTAGTAGCATAAACTTTATTAGAAAAACCTAGCGAAAGTTTTAAAAAATGCAAATATGTTTTTTCCACTTATCAAAACATCTGAAAGGAATTGGCATTCAAAATCATTGATCCTTACTGTCAGATATTCTACAACAAAATTGTTGTGTGTCAACAACAAAATCGAACCAGTCGTTTCGGAGCACTAAATCACAAACACCGCGACAAGAGAAGTTTATACATATTGTATTAAAGAACACGTGTTCCAGCTTACAGAAAAAAAAACATAAGCATGATCGTTAGGGAAAATATTGGGAAAAGTAGGGATAAAATAATATATTGGGGTTAGATGAAATATCGGTAGGACACAGCTGTCCACAAATGTCCAAACTTGACCGATCCGCCTGACCAGGATTATGACGATTTATATCTAACTTGTAGATACCGATTAATTGAATTTCAAAGTTATTACAAGCTTTGGATTTAGAGTGATCCATCTCTAAATTAATATTCCTAGTTGTAATTATATTTACAATTTGACGGGTATTATTTTAAATGTACCTTTTATCAGTATTAAAATATAAAATCTATAGGTATACAGCATAAAGGAAAGACGTGCTAGTTACCTACATTATTTGTAAATCAAGAACGGCTGAGCTCATTTTCCTGAAAAGTGCACGGGAGGTAGCTATCAACTAGGAGACGGACATTGAATATATTATAATAATAATTATCTATCTCTTAAAAGAATCAAATACCAATAAATACAATTGCAACTGTATTATTAGTTATTACATAATATTATTACCATCACGTAGACACAATTTATCACTACCGTTAAAAGAACTTTTGCATTAACATACCGAAGTTATTAAGGTAAAATATTAAAATGAGAATTTAGCACAGAAATTAGTAATAAGGCTATAGCTTCGAAATACGAGCGTTCGACTTATGTTAGATTTTATGTTAATAGCTTTATAACGGCAGCCATTTTGCTAATATTTGTTAGCTGCAGCGAGTCACGAGAGGTTCTACTACCTATGTATAATAATAGTTACGGTTTTTTACGTGAAAATTAATGTTTTTCTAATAATAGCGATTGTCAACTATTTGTTGGCATTATATTACTCTAGATGACACCCGCAACTCCGTTGCACCAAAATTCATTTATCGCGCGGGAACCGCGCATTTGTCTAGGATAAAAAGTAGCCCATTTCCTTTCCCAGGACTCAAAGAATGTCCATACCATCAATACAATCGTTTCAGCGGTTTGGGCGTGAAGAGGTAACTTGTATTTTCGTGTGTGGATAATGAGACATGCAGGTAGAGTTCAATATACGAATTTTACTCTTACTGCAACCGAATGTCAGCTATAAAATCGCGAGCTTCGAGAAACCGATAACTGAGGAGCAAACGGATCCTAGGCGCTATATTATCGTAAAATATCCATTCACATTAACCTTGAAATATTGTATAGAGATACTTCAAATCCTAGGAAAAGGATTCGGATAGTTCTTACCTCATACATCGGGTAGTTTTTACACGTGACAAACGAATTTCAGATTTAATGTTCCTCGATGCTCGCTGGTTAGTGGTTACACTTTACACCTAAACTATCAGCACCGGTCACAGCATGTCTAATGCATACATGAATACTGCAGATAGCTCTAATTTATACAGGGCTAAGGATCTCTCACATGTCAAAGACTTTAATCTTACAGGCACGTCGGCTCTTTGCCTATTTCCTTTGCCGCAAAGGCATTTCGCTTGCAGATTAAAAATATTTCCAGCACAGGCCGTGGTTTAATCTAGATGTTTCCACGCTTAAATATTTAAAGCATGTTTCTTACATTTGGCCACTTTTATTCGAGCTAAGAACTTCTGGCTTCTTTGTGGTCTGCGGTAAAAGCATAAAAAGAGGCTTTAGTTCAACACACATTTAAAATTATATTATTTAGGTTAAATAATATTACTGAATTATCAAAGTAACAATCTTGTTTTAACGTAAATCTTATATTTTTATGACCAGATAAAACTCTAACATGTAATTATATTACAATGACACGCAATAAAATTATGCAATTGTAAACCCAAATGAATCGTTTAAAATAATAAAAGTTATAGAAGCTAAGTAGCTAAGTTTCGCAATCTCGGCTAAATTATAGTGTGCAAGTTCGAGTTTCCTGAGCATTTGAAATGGTAATGTTATGTTTGGCTAATTCCGTGTCTGGCTAATAACTGGCAGCCAGTCAGCTACAACGTGTGGTTTATTAATAATGTATGTTTTGATGGAGCTGGCATATTTTAATGTATATGAGGAAGAGTAGCTATTACCCTATAGGTTAAGTTTGTAGTACTTAATTTAAATTTATTTACTAGCACCGGTTTCCAATTGGAGAATCGCTATGTGGACATGAAGTCTGTCGTTATGTAATGCAGGGATGTATAATACAATAATAATATTATATTCTACATCCCTGTATAATATAATAATAATAATTATTATTGACAACCAACATTAATATAATATTGACATATGTTTAACAGCAACTTGTTAAAATAAACGACTCGTTTATGCTAACAATTTGTACTCCTGATTTTCTGTTTCTATTCCAAATCAGTACCAGTTCACCTAAACTCGTGAACGGAAATAACCCTCACTACGATAATGCGAATAAAAGTGTTCCTTTTTGTTACAGATACGGTGAAATAAATCAAAAGGGGAAATTAAAACGGGGCAACGTTTTGAAATCACAAAAAGCGAAAGAAAAAGGTCGGTCATCCTTCACGAGGGCCATCGTTTATCCCCGGCTCATGAATATGACATCAGACTGACCCAAGATGCTGATTTATACCCTAATCCATCACCCGCACAGACACAGTAAACGGTTCCGAATCGCATTCGCCTAATGGAATTGGAAGTAGTTATAATTCAGGTATAGGCTATTACTGTAAGCCAAATGAGCTCTCGAACCTGTGGCAAAGATGGTACGCTTCGTCACTTCAAAAAGAGAGAAAGAAGCGATGATAAAATATACGAATCGAATGTGGCATCAAATCGACAACTCATTAATGTATTTTCCGGTACAGAAAACATAAAAGCTTTGTGGAGACATAGAAAAAATATTTGCTGAATAGGATACAATATTCGGGTTGATTCGGAGATAACGTGACTAGAATGTAAAGTACAAAAAATTGAATATTTCGAAACGTGAACATATTAGTGCAGTGGCTAGTGCTGTGACCGAATTGAATATAGTGACTAAATAAAAAACAAACCATGCGTAAACGTCCGTTACCGACTGTCCGGGAGGAGCCCGCGCCGTGGCGTAACGTGAACAGTGAATGGACGGTGTACTTTTTGGTGGCAGCGGTGGGAGCGCTCACGTACTCGAACAGCCTGCGTGGCGAGTTCGTGCATGACGATATCCCGGCTGTGGTGACAAACCGTGACGTCACGGGCGCTAATCCCCTCCGCATGATGCTGTACAACGACTTCTGGGGCACGCCCATGGCTGATGCCACCAGCCACAAGTCCTACAGGCCGCTTACCACGCTGTCTTTCAGGTAAAGTTACTTTTTTCTAATATTATATTCATTAACCTTCGTAATAGGAGAATATTATATTACAGAAGTATACAAATCAGTTTTAGGTTACTTTATAAGGCTGGTTAATGGTTATACCCATCACAGCATCAAAACGTTATATCCGTGAGAGAATAAAGTTTTTCATACAATATCTTATTAAGAAAGAAAAATAATGCAGAATAAAGGAGTTGAAATATGAGCAGCTAAACCTTCGCGAAAAGAAAAAAGATTATCGTACAATTTTCACCCTAACTGTATTTTTGCAAACTAACACCTCATACATCCCGATGAATATCAATTTTTCCGCGCTCTCCGTGTTTTTATCGTTTTAGAACTTATTATTTTCCGCATGAACTATTCACTGGGTGTGAACATGGCCGTGTGTCCGTGAAAATATTTGCGTTTTCAGCGCTCGGTTTAGCCGCTGGCCCGTGAACACGATAAACAAATGAGTTTTATTCAATTATTTCTCTATTTATTCAATTGAATATGGGTAGATCGACAGGGCAATAGAGTACTCCATATTTGATTAATTTAGATTAAACATTACATTGCTAGCATATTTGTTTGATACCTAAACATTAAATTAAGTTGGTTTTGATACATTAGACTGAGACAAAGAACATACTCGTAGATAACACTTTAATTGCTGGCGTCAAAGAATTCCATTGCGCCAAAATTCAACTTTCACGCAAAATTGTACATTTTTCTGCAACAAAAACTATTATATTTCTTTCTCGTCTCCCAAAGTATCTTCAAACCTTTCATCTAAATCTGTTCGGCCGTTTAAGAAGAAGGAGGTAACAGAGAAACAGACACACTGTTACATCTACAACATTATTAAGGATGTAACAAAGTTTGAGATATTTTATCTATTGAAATAGGAAACATAACAAGTATGAAAAATGTTCAACAATTTGTGCAACAAATCCAACAAATACAGCGAAGGAAGATGCATACGGAAACAATGTCTTTGTCGGAGTGCACTCATATTTCTGGAAGTTTCTCGTTCGATATTGAAGTTGGAATTGGCCGCTATCCTGCAGCGGACAGTGATGGATGCCGGCGTCCATCAGAAGCTGCATGTCACGGTGCACTCCCAGTCTCGTCAGAGGAAATTGATTCCTACTCTCTCCGATTTACGACGTCTTTTCCTTTGATGATGATAATCTCTTCGTGGAAAAGCGTTGCAGGAAATTGAACTTTACTTTATACGATTCACAGCATGTTTTGCAGGACAGGGATCGACGTTTGAAGATTCATTCAAGTATTTTTGATACAAAATTAGTTTATCGTTTTACTAACAAGCACTTTTTTTCTCTACTCTGATTCTCTACCTCGTTAACTGCTTTGAATTATGGGCCAGACATACAAGGGCCACAATAAGCTTAATACATGTTTAATAAGCATATGATTTTTTTTTTACTTTTATTAAACACGAGCTTTTGCCCGCGGCTTCACTCGCGTTAAGAAGTTTTATTATATACAAACTTTCATCCCCTATTTTAACCCCTTGGGGTTGGAATTTATCAAAATCCTTTCTTAGCGGATGCCTACGTCATAACATCTACCTGCATGCCAAATTTCAGCGCGATCCGTCCAGTGGTTTGGGTTGTGCGTTGATAGATCACCATGTCAGTCAGTCACCTTTGAGTTTTATATATTATATAGATAGATTTTGTTAATGTTGCGGCAGACTTAGGCTGCGTTTCCACTAAATATGTGTTGCGAGGAATGTATTTTTGAGAACCAATAGAATCGCTTCATTGACGTGACCTCGCTCAGCGCAGCAATTCTATTGAATCTTAAAAACATATTCCTCGCAACACATCTCGGTGGAAACCCAGCCTTAATGTCGGATCCTAAGATAGAAAAAAAAAAAATACTGAATAAATAATATATTCTCTTGGGAAATTAATATCCCACTAATTGAGCTTGGTAAATGGAGGGAAAAACTCACCCAATCAATCAATAGGATTATAATGGGTCATCGGATTATCACAATTAAATGTTTATTAATACATCCGTGAATTTGATAATTAATTGTTTTTGACAATTTATTCTAAAAAAAAACGGCCAAGTACGAGTCGGACTCACAACGAAGGATACCACTTATTGATATCGAGATATTTCTTTTACTTTTTATTATTTATTTCGTTTTGTTTTAAGTATTGGTTTATAGTGGCAACAGAAACGGAAAAGAATTTCTGTATAGCTATATAATATCACGGTTCTAGAGATACAGCTACAGCCTGGTGAAAGACAGACGGATGGAAATACAGTGAAGCCTGTAATACTGTTTTTATTTTCGGAGACGGAACCTAAAATACAAAAGCAACAAGGCCATAATATATCTATTCGCGGCTAACAGCTCAAACCTCTAATCGGATTTCGCTGAAAATGCGTAGATATTTCAAGGCTTTTCTGGAAATTCACTCTGGGAACGAGTTATACGGAGGCTGAAATTCGCAAGCAAAGCTGCGGGCTAGTTTTCCATGTAAAGCCTAAATCTGCTTGATTGCTTCTAAAATAGATTTCGAGCTAGTGCTTACCGAATGGAAGCGAGTTTATCAATGGTGCAATCAGACTTAAGAACAATAAGCGTTCTCTGAGTGGACTCTGGTTCAGTGCTTTGAACATCTAAATCCTAAACTATTCGAACCTATGTACTGACTGGTAATTTCCACGTGTTTTGTTAAATAAGCAACACTTTGACTAAGATATTCGGCTGATGTCTAGATTTAGCCCGTGGCTTTATTAGCGCTAAAAGTTATCTCAAGAAGTAGTATATTCTACAGGGATAAATTAATATCATTGGTCTAGACTCTAGTCTACAGGTACAAACATATCAAAAATTTTGCCAAAAAAGTAACAAATGCATTGTCATGTAAGTAATAAAAAATTAAAATTCAATTGTAGTCAATTTAAAGTCACGAGGGAGAAGATCTTTTACCAAACTCTTTATTTTCGTACTTCGGTTTAATATTCTATATATTTTATATTATTTAGTGTTAGCTCACATTACTATCAGTCGCATATTTTGTCTTTATAAAAGAAAATAATGTAATCATGATCTGTAACGACCAGAAGAGTAAGTTAGCCACCACCACATAACGAACTTCTCTAGAGAATACTGCTGGCGAGCGCCCAAAACGGAACGGACTGCGCCAAAAACTTGTTTTGGCCATTCTGTATTCTAGTAATCCAACAGTATAAATATAATATTATTCTACTAATATTATAAACGCAAATGTTTGTAAGTATGGATGGATGTTAATGAAACTTTACAATAATATTATAGCTGTTTATACATCAGAATAACACACAGGCTACGATTTGGAAAGTTATGCATATAATGACGTTAGTTCAGCTTTTCTACACCGGGCGAAGTCTCGCGCACCAAGTTGTTAAAAATTTATAATAGTAGTAAATAGGTATCAGAAAGTAAGAAAATATTTTCAGAAAGTTAGGAAAGTATTATCCAAGTTAGGAAAGGATTATAATTATTTTCTCTGTACTAACTTTTATTTAAAAATTATAAGAGGAAAACATGTATATAATATTTTATAATTCTAAATACCAAACAATGTATTCTGTATGAGGCTTTAAGGATAACATGAAGTATTTCAAAGTTATTACGATAAATGATTCGAGAGGAATTTTCTTATCTACATGAAAATAATTTTAACATGTTAAAAAGCTAATACACGAGTAACGAATAAAGGTACAAATTGGCCGACTGCATGTCTACTACATGAACTACTAGCCGACTACATGAACTTGCAGCAGACGACGTGTCTTCGCGACACTTCTGGTTTCTATGTAAATATGAATAAGTGTCGCTAGCTTCGTGTCGCTAGCAGCGCAGGGTATTTCATAGAAACACATACTAAGTAGTCGTGTCTCGACGACGCGTCGTCTGCGGTTGCTTCATGTCGCCCGCTGCCGACCGGCACCTTTATGGTTGATTGACACGCCACGAAAGTACCTGCGCCAGCAAAATGATACGTTGTTTGTCTGTTACCCACTGATCTCTATTATACAAGTACGCTGGATCGATGATACACACCTGCTTTTTGTGATCTGCTGATTTCGCTTCAAACAGGCACAAGACATAGCTGTCATTTCAAAGGGTATCAGCGATCCAGCGTAATTGTATAATAGAGATCAGTGCTGTAACCACTTTAAAAATATTTGCTTGTTATCCCATAGGCCAAGCACGCCTTTAGGATCTCACGGGACATGCTAAAAAGAAATGGTCGTCGAAATATCGATTTTATCTTTAGATCTTTATAGACACGGTCTACGGTAATTGGTAGAACGCTATCAGATACACTGTGGTAGCTTTTGTAGTATGTTTAAAATGTGTCTGTCTTCTGTCTGTCTGTCTGTAACCTCTTCACGCCTAATCCGCTAAACCAATTTTAATGAAATTATGTATGCGTATGCAGATACTTTTATGTCCTTTACATGGATAGTTTTGATCCAGAAAAAAATTGCGGTTTCCGCGCGATAAACGAATGGAACTAAACTGCAGTAGGGCAATGAAAATTGCCCTACTGCAGTTTAGCCGAACCATCTTAAAGTTGTTTGTAGTCTATAGTTGCCTAATGCGACCTAGCTTCGTAAATGTGTACTCAATAATAACACGGAGCGAAGTTTATCAAGGCTGTTGCCAGTAGACGTTCTCGGTTAAAAATGAAACTTTTAATCTTAACACCAACTAATGTCTGGTCATGAAAAGTAGCTATATAGAAGCGTAGCTGTATCGCATTATTATTTTACTAAAAGGTAATTTTAAAGTTATATTAAATTCAAAATTTAATAACAGTATTTTTAAAAAATATTTTTGCTCCATTTGAGTTACTATTTAAATACAAGTAACTTGTGTAGTTAAATTTATAATTAAATATAACATTATTGATAACTTAGGTATTTTTTTTATAATAATAATATCCATGGACGCTTCACACCACGTCAGTCTCGCCCCGTGCTAAGTATCTGAAGGAATTGTGTTACGGGTACCAGACAACGGAAATAAATTTAATATTACTTTTAAACTATACTTAAGATTTTTATTATATGATACACATATTTAATACACATCCATGACCCAGGGAATTTGAAAACTTTTTGTTCCGTCGGCGGGATTCGAACCCGCGACCCCCGGCTTGAGCTACCAACAGCCCACCTATTGAGCCACAGAGGTCGTCAAAACGTAATAAAACGTAATATTTCTTGTTAAATATGAAAAAGCCATGCACATAGAAGTCAAGAATTCTCTTCAGTTTCGCCAAATGCCTGTGTAACAATTTCAATGCCGAAAGTTGAAAATAGACGAAAATTATAATATTATACCTGCAAACCATCATAAAACCTTACTTATTTCATTCTAATTACTAAATCAAGTAGCCCATATACATATACATAAAAACGCTCACTCTCGAGCTTGTTCACCGCTCACTTCATGGCCCTGCGATACACGATGTAGAATCCGCTGCCAGGTCGTAACACCGAAATAAGTTGGGAACTTATAAACTCCAACCCACTTACTAACTTTATCCCGCAAATCCCCCCTCCGCCCCCCACCCCTGACTTCGTTATGAGATCGAAAATACGGCAAATCGAATTCGGCGAGTTATAACGCGACGCGCGTGGAATGTATGAACTATGACAGGGCTTGATGAAAATTGAAAAAAGTTGTTCATTGGAATAATGAAGCATGATTGGCTTTAAATAAAAAAGCTATAATTCTAGATATCTTGATTCTACCACTTAATCCTAATTCCTAAGGCATAGTTTATTCAAGATTCAATAAGATACAATAATAATTATTATTGAAGTACTTAATTTTATGCTATACATTTCCGAAAATAGAAGTTACGCCTGATTCTATTAACATCTATATATTCAAAAATAGTTGTAATTTTCTATCATGTAACATATCTAATATGCCAGAAAAAGACAAGCAGACCTTATGTGCTTATTCGCTGTGTAAATATTTTAAGCTATTGCATAGCTTTTATTGCGGGCTTTGAGCACGGCGACCGAATCAAGCAATTCCGTGACGAAAATAAACCTAACATCCCCCATTCCGACCGAAAC